>NAPT01000193.1:0-45804 GCA_002927785.1 Cladonia uncialis | reverse complement strand
AATTATTTTTTTTAAAGCAGAGCCCGGCATGCGGGCTTGCTGCCTGTCTCGTGGGCTCGGAGATAGGTATAAGAGACAGGATTTGGTTTGGACGAGTGGGGGGGTTTTAAGGAAAAGGAATGACGGTTTTGGAGGGGGGAAGGAGGGGTGTTTGAGGGTTAGGGAGATCTTGGCTGGCGATGTGTGTGTATTTTTTGGCGTAGCTGAATGGGAGTGGGGTATTGAGGGGAGACTTCTATGTATCTGAAATCTAACTAATAGATGCCGATCGTGTCAGCTTTGGAAGATAGATACTAAGTGTCTGAGAAGAGCAGCGATGTCCAAGAAGATAATCCTTTAAATCTGTATTCGTTCCCTTCGGGAACACGCATTGCTGTCGTTTCCTGATCTAATGCGATAGGTTTGTCAGCAGGGTCATTTTGAAGCTTTGAAGGAGGTGGGACCACTCACTCCGGGTTTTGGCGATGGCGGTAATTTTCTGGAGATATTCTATGGATTGGGGATCTAAGTTCGTTCGTGCATGGCTTTTTGACGCTTCTTCCGGGGATTGTATGAACGGTATTTGTCCTCGTAGAACACATTTGAAGTGTGTTATTAGTATCCCCGCTGAATACTCCCATTCTGCGAGATAGTGCCTTGTAACATAGTCGACGTCACCGTATGTATTCTGGAATAGTTGTTATTAACCTGGAGATTGCTCGATGGTTCAAAATTGGCTACTAACCGTTCCCACAGTCTCAGCAGTAAAGAGCAGCTGGTGTTGATAGGCAGACTCGAGGGTGCTCAAGAGAAGATAGATGAGCAGAAACGCTTCATACCAACGACGTATCTTCTTCCCTCCAAAGATGAGGAATTTCAAACCCTTCAGAACGGTCTTGCGATGTCTATCAATGAGTTGATTCATCATGTAATCCAGCTGATAGTTGATATAAGGCGGACAAGTAATTCGTTTGCACCTTTTGGTATTGTGATCGTTGACTAGTGGAATTTGTATTGCAAATTCGGAGTCTTGGATGCGTAGGCGTCTAGCCGAAAACTCTCGGACCTTGATAGCACTCCGTATCAGAGGGTTATCATATTGTCTAGAGTAACGGTTGGCCTCTGCAAGAGTAAGTGCCAGAATCCCATCAGGAGTTGTTTCTAAGATTAAGGTCTCCAGAGCGGGCTGACAATCATTAAGGAAAGCCTCGGTGGATTCAAATGCTTTTCCGATGTCGTACTTGGTCCAGGGTCAGCAGAACTAGCGAGAGACTCTATCATGAACTCACAATGGCATATGGGGGCCTCTTTACGATAGCAACCGTGTCGCCCATTCGCCATTCTAGATCGATCTTGTCTCCCGTAGTTGGGACGAACCGACGGCATTCAAAAGCAAGAATCGGAGAGTGGTTAGGAGGCAAGAAATCGCAAAGGAATCGGACAACTTTGATTGTTGGCTCCTCAGATGACCATGTGAATATAGGTGGAATAGCCCGCACTTGTCCAAGGCTTGCGCAACCTAATCACGTCAATCACCTGGAATGCATCGTCGAGCCTGCATGCTGTATCACATACCGAGCCTAAATGGTACTACGTTGTCTAATGATTCACGATAACAGGGTTGCTTGAACAATCTGACATTTTCTGCTTTCTGTAGACATCTTGCACAAGGCGTATTTTGGTCACACTTGGACATCAGTTAACTACAGAAAGAGGATCTAGCATGGAACTCACTGGCTCTTTATATATTCTGCAACGTAAACATGCTCCCAGCCGACGGACTTGCTTGACCTTCTCTTTTTTTAGTGGGTCGAAATACTGACGCCTTTTCCTTGGCTCTGTGGCAGGTACCAACAAACGCTCGTTATTTGTGGTTCGTTGCTGTAGTGTCATGTATTGTGCTTCCGCGGCTGGAGCTAACTTCCTTACAAGCTGGTACCTCATTTCAGAGCCTTTGGATTCCTCAAAGCCGTTAAAATCTGGAGAGGTAAGGAGGGGATCCGGCGCACTAGGTGAATTGACATTCATGACATAAGGTATATTATTAGCCAAGCACAGATATGATGATGAAAGAGCATTATGGATAACAGCGTCCGTATAGTAGTCTTCACCTATAGAGTTTCCTGAGAACGTCGGCTGGATCTCCCCAGCAGGGAACATGGGTATTCCAGATGATTCGGGCTGTATCAGACCATACTCAATATTAGGCGAAGCACCAAAAGCTTTGAGCCACATCTCGAAATCATCGCTCTCATAGGGTGTAAAACCATTGGCTAAGGTCACCGGAGAAGCCTCCTTAGTTCCAGGGAGAGTAATGGACGTGATCGCAGTGTCAAAGTTGCTCGAGGTATCCTCAAGAGCATTGGCGTGAACATGCCGTAATGTGTCTAGATCATCTGGCTGAGTGGTATCTCGCGCGTTATAACTAGGCGTTGGTTGCAGAATCTGCATCCACAAATCTTCCCAGCATTGGCCTCCAGGCTCTAGACTGTCATCTCTAGATGAGCTGCCCTTCGATACCCCTTCGCGTTGTATACAAGGTTCCATGGTGAACCCCGGAGCCGACGTGCTACAGAGGGATAGGGTCTCCGCTGGTCATTCAATCGTTCCTTTCCCTGATGAAGGACTCTCGCTCATCTAGAATGGCATCTTTGTCAAAGATGCTAACACGTTGAGGTGCAGGATGGAATAATTGTAGTATCAGCCAAACAGACTCGACCAAAGGCTATAGAGAGTATACGAGGAATGTACAGTTGGTTCTTGTATATCGCGAAGTGTACTGTATGCCTATGGCTTGGGATTATATGGGTGCTGTGGCTGTAGTCGATTTGATCCTCACGAAACATATGGGAACTCTGCGGGCACGCCAGCATTAAATAGCCAGAAAGGTGCCTAAGCCAGCCTTGTAAATGGAGACCGGTGAGAGATAGCGCTATTTTGTTGCCAAACTATCAGCGCTCTCCTCAGGGATTGGGTGCCGCAGCCTCACGACAAAGTGGCACTGACCCGTAAAGCTACCTTAACATTAGCCACGAAGCCTTCGGGCCACCACTAGCGCCGGAACCCCAAGTCGCCGATGGCCGCTTCGCAATGGATTCGCTCCTCCACTCTCATCTGAGTCTCCAGGAAAACCTGCGAGTAAGAATGTCGCGGGGAGACGAACTAGCTCAGGTAGGAGATATCTTCCTTTTTGCGAGTACTTGGCTGGCGTTGGCTCTTGTTGTGTGTTCTGGCGTGCAAGGTCGTCTTATAGACAACGCGCCGCGTGCGAGTGACGTTCAGGCATCCCAGTGTTAGAAACCCTGAGAAGAGCGCTTTTCCTTCTGCACCCTAAAGCATGTCATAGAGCAACGTGAAGGCCTATCGTGCTATTGTTTGACTGATGAAGTAAATCAATGTGTAGGCCAATGGTGGTCACCAAAGTGCTGGATCTGACAAAACGAATCAGATCGGTGCTAAGCCGCGCTTGCTCTTGATGGGCTTAAAGAAGTGAGAGAGACTGTCGCATCAAGTGAAGCTATGAGAGACTAATACTCACCTGTATAGAAGTGGCAAATCCTCAATATCAAATGTGGTGTTTCGCAAGATGGCTCCCCAGGACACGTTGTTCCTTGAAACAACGACTACCATACTAAAAGAGTCTATGCAGTGAGTAGCCTCCAAAATGCCTGGAACCATTTTCTGAGCCAAATCTCAGCACTTTTATGGACTTCCAAGTATGGGACCTCCCAGGTCAGATCGACTATCTCGATTCCAACTTTGATACCGATAGCATATTTAGTGGCGTTGGAGCCATGGTCTGGGTCCTGGATGCGGTCGACAATTACATGGAACCCATTGGTCGTCTCACAGATATCATTCTCCATCTTCAAAAGTCCTATCCCCATATCAAGTACACAGTCTTCATACATAAGATCGACTCTCTCACCGAAGATATCCGAGAGGAGACCATTCGGGATGTAGTTCAACGCATATCGGATGAGCTCTTTGATGCCGGCATTGAAAACCCTCCCATCAACTATTATGGAACTTCGATTTTCGATCACACAATATTTGAAGGCTTGAGCAGGGTCATGCAGGGGCTTGTTCCCCAATTACCGACCTTCGAAGCCTTGCTTAACACAATGAGAGCAAGCTGCCATTTTGAGAAGGTCTACCTCTTTGACGTCTACAGCAAGATATATATTGCATCAGACACCTCTCCATTAGATGTGAAGTCATATGAGCTTTGCTCTGACTACATCGATCTTATTGTAGACATGTCAGAAGTCTATGGATGGCATCGAAACAAGGTACAAGGCGCTGAAGCACCCCAGATCCCGGAGACCCAGTACGCGGAGTCGCAAGTTACCAATATCAAAGGCTATCATCTTTATCTCCGCGAGATCAATATGTTGGTCTTCTCTCGGCACGTATTGGGAACCACAAGGCTAATCAGAAGCAGGAACTTAGCATTTATAGGTGTCTCTAAGGATCCCAATTTCGAGGCAGGCAAGAGTGTCCGGGACCAGAATGTACAGACTTTTCAAGACACCTTGTTGCAGATACTGGCACGCGTACAACAACCAGAACAAACGGATCAATCGACTTCTAGCAGTGCTACGATTAGCCAGTGATAACGTTCGGTGGAGCACTACATACTACGATCCTAGTGTGTGGCAGTCATGTACATCAATTATGTTCTTGATGTGAAGACTTATAAGCACTCATTCGAGCGAGTACTACGCTAATGTGGAGTACGGAGGACACTGTAAATGCTGCGGCGGCGTTTCATTGTACAACGGTGTATGGTCCTCGATTTCAAGAGGTAGGAGAGTCATCTGTCAGATCTTCAAAGTGAGTGATAATATTTCGCGATAATATCATAATAAGGGTAGATAGTCGGCGGTTGTTGTGCAAGGGTCCAAAATTTGGAGCTGAATCGCTCCATGTCTTTGAGCGATTGGGTAGTAAGCTCAGGCATAAATGATGACAGAAGACAACTCAAACACCTCGTCGAATGGCTGATCTTATATACCACGCAACACGATTCCAACCTAGCTTCTTTAGCACCGACGTCGATACGCCTCCGACATTCTGCACTCTAAAAATGGCTCCTGGACCAAGACGGTAGGGCGGGAAATTTTGTTCTTAGTCCTTCAGTTTCTGTTACAAGGCTAATATCTCCACTCCTATACACGCTGATATGCCTTTGCGCATACAAGTCCCAGTAGACGCGATTCTGCGAGTTCTTGCCGTTTGATATATATGGACGTCGCCTTTCCCGACGAATATTCCTACTGATGAGATAAGTATCGATATATGCGTTTGGATTCAAGGGTCTAATTAAACGTCGAACATTCACAAGAGACTTGGACATCCTCTGCCATGAATTAGTCTATCATTGAATACTTTCTAAAGACAA
Organism: Cladonia uncialis; assembly: GCA_002927785.1. NCBI lineage: Eukaryota > Fungi > Ascomycota > Lecanoromycetes > Lecanorales > Cladoniaceae > Cladonia > Cladonia uncialis. The sequence goes on along the minus strand of NAPT01000193.1, from coordinate 40,421 downwards.
TTCAAAGCCATCTGCAATTTATTACCGATAATTTATCAAGCTGATAGGTGGAGAATACCTTCCCTCCGGCGCAGTAAGATATTTTCCCATCAGGGTTTCTGCCTCGGGGCTTTTATCGCGTCTGCATTGTCTATAAGAATTCATGGAAGCAAGTCCAGCATCTTTCGTGTCACTTGGCTGCATTTTCTCCCATCTGACCGTGCCCGCGCCCAGATCTGATTGCCTAAAACCGACTATGGTATTGCTAGCACATATTTCTTCCAGGTCAACTGTTCCTACTGGGGAGGAGAGACGATACTTAGTGCAGCATAGGCTCCGTTGATTTCATCCTTTGTGTACTCCCCTTCAGCGACAATGATATCCTTGTTTGGATCTAATATCGCATTGCGGAATAGTTCCTCAAAGTCTGATAGAGTATCAAGCAGGTATTTGTTGTGACGGGTCTTTCGTAGTTGAACACTGGTGAATAGAAAAGGCTAGCGGCTGGGATGACAGAAATTCGTGCCAGATTATTTATTTGGGCCAGACGGAGACTTGACTTAGGGAAGGGTGGGTCACGCGGCATTATCCGCAGAAACGAAGCTGGAAAATGGGCTGAAGGCATCGATTAAACGCCGCGGTGCAGGAAAGTGGCAACAAATCGATCTATGAAGATATCGAACAGTTCATCATGAAGTAGTAGGACTGCCAATGCGAGGTTACCCAGGTGTCAGGGCTCTTCGCCACACCTTGTGACGCCTTCTCGGTAACATGTTACCGCTGCCTCGGGTTAGGCAACCGCCTCCAGAACTGCTATGGTTGGCTCTTTGAGGTGAACAGCCTACATGGGCGCAAAATTCGAAGCTGACTTCGTGGAAGGAGCAGAGAGCGTCTGAAGCCGACGTCGATGCCAAAAAAGATAGCGGCGGACTTTTCTGCTGTCCCCAATGACGCATTCAACTAGCCAGATATTTGGTATCGACTCTATTGAATGCCATACTACTCGTTGGAGCCAATATAAGTCTGCCCGCATTTGTAGATAAGGAATTAAGCTGCGGGTAGTCCTGATATTGCTGTTCACGTGCATATTTGCGTCTATCGTGGGGCTATTTACAAAGGCTGTGAGCGCCGAAAGATCTGGGCAACAGCGAAAAGGGTATTGCATTCAGATCGAACGAATTCTGTGGACTATAGCTTCGCTGACTTCCGTGATGGACTAGTTATGCTGCCGTTCTCGTAGATTTTGTGAGCAACAGTGCTGGCAATGGCGCAGCCCACTTGTCCTTGCGGGCTTCGCGCCGTCTTGGTAGTAGTGCATTGGTATCTTACTATAGTATTTCTTGAGATGAAGAAAACAATGCTGCTTCCCTTGACCCCAGCGAAGCCAATTCTAGTATGACCGGCACTGGAGAGCTGGAGAGGACTGGAATTTTGCGGCTGCCTTTGGTTTGCCGCAAGATTCAGTTGTCTGGACGAGCTCATACAAGGGGATTGAGAACATCCACTGGTGCCAAACCGGCTAGATGCAACATCAGTAGAAGAACTCACCTATCAACCACCCCTCAACCGTATAGCCCCCTAGAGGTACCCTACAGTCTGTCGTCTAGGCGTCAGGCTTAGTCCCCAGAGCCGGGTTCCTTTAGCCCATATCTTGTTTCCCAGGGGACCAAGGAAGCTTTAGGTATGGGATAAAAACTCCCATACCCTGGCTAAACAACATATTTCCTCCCATACCCTAAGCCCTGCCGTAGCGGTGCGCACGGCGCTCATCTCGAAATACATCTTAGCACTGCCAAAATTACCAGCCAACGCATGTACCTTCAGGACAACCACTGTGTAGCAATTAAAGAATATTGCATATAAGATAGGGGATTTTCTCTATTATCTACTTAAGATCTTGGCTTATATGGATGGGGAGCTTTCCAATCTAAACATAACCCTGAAGTATGCCCCTAGAATAGCCCCTGGAATAGCCCCTAGAACAGCCCCGAAGCATACGCCCGACGCACATCCTTAAACTTTAGAATAGCCATTGACATAGTCAATGGTCGATTGGAGGATAAAGTAGTTGATTGATTATCGCTAGAGGACTGCTATTCTAAATTTTCATAGGGGGCAACCCGGAGAACACCTTACCGCATCCGGTTAGTAGCCCTAGCCCTAACCGGCCCAAGCAGGACATCCACACAAGCGGAGTTCTAATTCCAACGTTAAAGCATGCCCCCCGAATATTGCCCCCGAATATGGCCCCTAAGCACGCCCTTTAACTATACCCCTAGGTATGCTCCTCACGCAAGGCCTCTTAAAAAGCTTGTGCAAAGGGTAAGATGATAAATACATAATTTAGTAAGGGTTTACCATAGCTTCATAAGTATTTGTCATTCTGCGTAATGCGGGCCGGTTAAGCGGCGCTTAGGGGGTATAGGGGGAAATATGTTGTTTAGCCGGGGTATGGGAGTCTTTATCCCTTTAGGTATTCGCCCTATATGTACGGTTGAGGAGGGTATACGGTTGATAGGCGAGTTCTTCTAAGTGCAAAAGTGTTAGCGACCAAGGATCAACGAGTCTGCTGTCAACTGACCAATAGTGAAGTGAAAATGCTCTATCTTCTCATTCGGTTGAAGAGACAGCCAAAAGGGCTTGATATCCTCAAGAAGAGCCGCATAGCAATTATTGCCGAGGTTGACCCCCGCTTTTACATAAGGTACGAGCAGCGGCAAAAACCCAATTTGGTACATCCGCAGGCTTCCCATATATATGACTCGTTCCCTGGAACTCGGGAGAAATGGTCTTTCCCATCATCTTGCAGCGCATACTGCACTGCATTGAACGCATGCAACCATGACCACCACACAGCTCAACCTCATCGCCCCTCTTGATGCTCCTCTGCCGCCTCCCCCAGAAGGCGAGCCGTTCACTGAATCGCAATGGACGACCTTAATGGCAATTGCAGACACGGTGATAGCCAGGATTGAAGTCTCGTCCACGACCTCAACGAAGAGTCTCTGTCTACCAACATCCGACTACGCTACGGCCGTTGAGGTCCTCAAGCAGCGGTTGCCTTCAGGATCAGAAGACCAGCTGGTCCAATCATATCTGCGAGAGAATGCGAGTTCTGTTCCTGGCTTTAGAGATCTTCTACGAAGGACAATCGCCGACTATGTGAATGAAGATTCGAAGAAAGCAATTAGAGTCATACTGTCCGCATTGGAGTGAGTCTAGTCTGGCTACTTTCATTGGCGCTCATTCTCACATTTTAAAGCACCCGTGCCGGATGCCTTTTGACCACCGGATCTACGACCTCATTCCACCTACAGCCAATCAATGTGCGGCATGACATCCTCAAAAATTGGGGGAAGTCTTACCTCCCACCACTCAGACAAAGTGCCAAATCTCTGCAGCTGATGCTTACTATGATATGGACCAAGACCAGTCCTACAGTGGGCCCCGTGCTTGGCTTTCCGCGAGCACCTGTGCATGGGAAACCTGGCAAGGGGTTCGATTACAGCTTCCTTCAATTCCCACCGAATCCTGAGCCTGAAAGCCTCGAAACGGACGTATTGATTGTAGGCAGCGGATGCGGAGGAGGTGTATGTGCGAAGAACTTGGCAGAAGCAGGTCATCGGGTCATTGTGGTCGACAAGGCATATCATTGGGGCCCAGAACACCTTCCCATGGCGGAACGAGACTCGGGCATACACCTCTTCCAGAATGGTGGTGTAGAGGTTGCGGATGACAGTAGCATTGGCATTATTGCTGGTCAAGCCTGGGGAGGTGGGGGGACAGTCAATTGGTCTGCTTCTTTGCAGACCCAAGGATATGTAAGGAAGGAATGGGCACATGGAGGCCTTCCATTCTTTACATCGTCCGAGTTCCAAAATTGTCTAGATCGCGTGTGCAACCGGATGGGTGTCTCAACCGAGTACGTTAATCACAATATAAACAATTCGACGCTGTCAGAAGGCGCGAGAAAGCTTGGCTACAGCTACAAGATGGTCCCTCAAAATACAGGAGGCAATCAGCATTACTGCGGATACTGCACCTTGGGATGTGGTTCAGCTGAAAAGCAAGGACCTGTAGTATCCTTCCTACCTGACGCTGAAAGGTCTGGCGCACATTTCATAGAAGGTTTTGAAGCGCAAAACGTACTATTCGAGAATATTGGGGGTAAGAAGACGGCGGTAGGAGTCAAAGGCCGCTGGGTCTCGAGAGATAGCGCTGGCGGTGTCAGCGGCAGGGACAGAACCACACGAGAGGTCATTGTAAAGGCAAAGCGCGTGATCGTCTCGGCTGGAACCCTTCAGACTCCTCTGCTACTTCTACGCAGTGGTCTTACCAACCCCCAGATTGGCAGGAATCTCCATCTGCACCCTGTGGTCCTCCTCTCTGCCATCTACTCGGACCAGCCTCGCATCAATCCATGGGAGGGTGCCATCCTCACCACAGTGGTCGATGAATTCCAGAATTTAGATGGCCATGGTCATGGGGTCAAGCTCGAATGCATGACAATGCTGCCGTCGTGGCTCCTCCCTTTCCAAGCTTGGAAGGGTGCTCTCGAGTGGAAGATGCTCTGCTCCAAAATGCCATATATGACCAGTCATATTTCGCTTGCACGGGACCGAGACACTGGCCGTGTATATCCAGATCCTGTGGATGGAAGATGTAGAATCGCTTACACGCCGAGTGCTTTTGACAAAAAACATGCAATGGAAGGGCTGCTCGCACTTGCTCGCATCGCCTACGTCCAGGGAGCAAAGGAGATCTTCACTACTACTGTTGGCTTCCCTGCTTTCACACGTTCTGATGATGCAGCTTCTAAAGACAATGGCGATGGCATCAATGATCCTGCATTCCAGTCGTGGCTTACGGATGTACGAAAAGCTGGTCTCCATCCCCCTGATACTTCATGGGGAAGCGCGCATCAAATGGGAACGTGCCGCATGGCTGCTAGCCCCAAAGCGGGTGTCGTGGACCCCAAGGGCAAGGTTTGGGGTGTGGAAGGTTTGTATGTCTCTGATGCGAGTGTGTTCCCTAGCGCGAGCGGTGTCAACCCTATGATCACAAATATGGCTATCAGTGACTGGATCTCGAGAGGCCTAGCGAAAGATCTGAGCGGAGGTACTAAATACGAACCAGTAGCGAGATTGTGATGGATCAGACGGTGAGCATGTTTATTGAATATGTAATGTAGTAACGCAGTACGACGGCATCGCGTAGGTAGTTTGCTAACTTTATTATATACGCAATATCCAAAATGTATCTTAGGATCGATATGAGATGCATAATTCCCCAGCTTCTATTCTGCCCGTAGTGTAAGCTAGCCATGGACGGTTAATTATAGAGCTAGATGAGGTGTTTCCTTCTAGGTGTAAGAGAATGCATCATAAGTCATGCATATAGGCGGGCGAGAATTTTGAAAAATTCCAAGTCCCACTGTGGTAAACAAACAAGTTCTACGGCGTATATAGCAACATACCCGCAGTATTTCTCATCTCTATATGCATGACTTATGATGAATTCTCTTACTTTAGTAAAGCTAGCACACGTGGTGGAGAGAACCTATTCAAGTCATTCTAGTTGTACTACCGAAGAGGCCGGCTCGTTCCTCAGAAGCGGCATCCAAAGGATAGGGCTACCCTCACAACGGTTAGAAGTCTACCAGCTCATACCGTTGTAGCCCTTTTCTACCGGATTCTCTTGCACCAGGTCTCTCTACTCCGATGGAACTTGTTACTACATCGCCTGTAGTCTCGGGGAGAGCTACAACAAGATGTCTATGGAACCACAGAGGCTCCTCCGAAATGAGAGGTTGGGCTTGAGGGTGCAACGATCTCTTCTACCGTCGATGCCTGGTGCTATTAACGCCAGTAACCGACTCATTATGGGTCCCAGCCGTGTGAACAAGGTCCATGATAAACGAATCGCCAAGCAGTCCTTCAATAAGCCTCTTGCATCGAGGATTCGCAGGATCTCGGAGAATTTGCGACCATCCATGTTGTGCACTATCCCTCGACAGGAGATATGACGCTCCACAAAATTTGGACAGCATTGAAACGAAGTAGAGACGGCAAGATCGCCAGTAGCGCACATTGGGGGGAAGACACGTGTGGGAAGACTTAATTAGGTACCTACCTTGGGTACAATACAGTACCTTAAGCTACTGAAGTAGACTGAATAGCCCGTCCCAGCTTTCCAACGCTAGTCCGCCCCCGCGTCGCGCCACGAGTCTTGCTTGCGCTCCAATTATGGTGCTCCAATACAGCCTCAATCAACGCTATGAATATCGCTACTCGACGCCGGTATGCTCGATCTCACTAAATAACAGTCGATATGGCGTCAGGGATGTGGCTCCATTGGGACAACCACGATAGAAGGTCCGAGCCATCTTCTTAATTGCAGGACCACAAGAGCAATGACAGATAATACGCGCATGATTCCTGGGCTTCCTACACAATTGTATTGCAGATGAACAATCGAGCTAGGAATCAGCAGTGGTCGGTAACAGAATGGCCGGGGCTTCCAAGCCCCCACTGAGATCGGAGAATACTTCACATTCGCGTTCGAATCGAAAGAGGCACAAAGCGTTGCTTCCATGTTCTTGCGCGGATCGCTTGCATTACTAGCTTCAATGGCCTCAGGAAGCTCCCGTGGGTCATCTCTATACCCCAGGAAATGTATCCAATTGGAAAATCACCAGCTCCCAATGGTGTTCTCACGGACCTGACTAAATCCTGGTTCTTGCTTGAAGTAAGTTCTGTCAGTCGCTCGGACCCGTCAATGATGAGGCATGGACGAGCTAGGGAGGTTATCGCCCAACGCCTTGTTATGGAACGGTATGGAAAGACTATTAAAGGCGAGCTCGAGGGCAGATGTTCCTCCACTCGAGCTGTCTTCCTCCATTCCGAATCGCTTCTCCGTAACAGGCTTTTCCAACGATGGCCACCGTACCAACCCCACAAGAGATCGCGTATCAGGAGGCGCACATGACTGATGACAGGGCTGGGTCTATCATCGCCGCGAATGCTATCTGTTATGCGATTGGGATCATTGCAGTTGCGTTGAGATTCCTCTCTCGCCGAATGAGCAAAATCAAACATGAATGGGATGACTGGCTAGTTGTAGCGGGACTTGTGAGACCACCCTTGCCATCTAATCTACACATCTTCTGCCCTTCTGGTCAGAATCCGAGAATCATCGACTGACCTTGGCCCGGTTCCTTAGTTCTTCACACTTGGCATACTCATCATTGATTGTTGGAGTACGTTAAACTTTAAAATATCGTCTACTGGGGTCACCAAATAACATATCACAGACATACAATGGGGTTCCGGCAGACATGCCATTCTCTTAACGAATCCGGCACTTTTTGCTAAAGTACGGGCCCCCTTGCAATGGCAGCTAAGCCGAAGAAACAAATTGACATGAAGACCTGATAGGGTCTCATATCCGCAGAAGTGATCTACAACTTTGCCATTACCGCCATCAAAGGCTCACTCTTATACCTCTACCACCGCGTCTTCTACGTGAACCGCACCTTTAACTACTGTCTATGGGGCGTTTTCTTTTTCATAGCCGCCTATAGCATCACTCAAGTTTTCGCCGCAATCTTCCAATGCGTGCCCATCGATTCGAACTGGACCGTGGATAAACCTCACTGGTGCATCAACGCAGCCGTCGGAGCGACCATCGTCGCCGCCCTCAATGTGCTGACAGATTTCATCATTTTGATCATGCCCATGCCGTTGTTGTACCATTTACAGAAACCTTTGAAAGAAAAATTACAAATCATGTTCATGTTCATGTTGGGGGGATTGTAAGTTGACAAGACCCTTTCCTGTCAATGGGATCGCACTCACTAAACCTGGCCACAGCGTCTGCTTTGCCAGCATCTACCGCGCGGTAGTCATTCACGACCTCTCCCACTCCGATCCGAGCTGTAAGTAACTGACTAACTCAAGCCTTCCCCCCACCAAGGCAGACAACGACAATACCAACACTAACAATTCCCCAGGGTCCGACGTCCCCGTCAACATCTGGACAATGGTCGAACTCAACATCGGCATTCTCTCCGTCTGCCTCCCCACCTACCGTCCCCTCTTCCACCGCAAGAAAGGCAGCTCCAACGGCTCAGGCCGCGACGCCGAAAAAGGTAACAGCCTTGGCTCGGATATTATTGATCCTTCGATTCAGAGCCTGGGATTGGACTTGCAGCAGAGTAGGAGTAATCCGAGCCATTCGAAGGATTTTAGACATTTGGGCGTTTTGGGTGATGAGCATGTGCATGGCGTTGAGGAGGAGGAGGAGGAGGAGGTCACTGATTCGTATTGAAGGAGAGGCTGTGGGACTCCTGGTTAGTACGGGTACGAAGGCGTGGGATAGGAGCGCGGAGTTTATACGTGGGGTGCTGGATTGGATTTGGCGCCTTTCGTGTTCTAGAAGGATGTTGATGTAGCGTTCGGTGTCTGGCTGGCTGCGAACATATGTATGTATATCTATGTCTGCTGGGAATTATCATTATTCAAACACCACCATCGCGATGATATACTTGTTAGTGTATTTCTATGGGGGAGCGAAATTTTCGGATCGCTTCAGGAGTAGCGAATGATTCGTCATAATGAGCATGGGTTGTAGTTTTAGGGCTGAAAAGGGACTCCAGGAGGTGCGGAGGAGCTGATCTGTCCGAACTACCTCTGTATTATTACCATAAACGATGAATGGGTGGTCTTTCCTCGCCCTCCGTCCTCATGAACTATTATCGATCAGTACCCTAACTCCTACCTTGTAAAACTCATGTCGCTGATTAGTGTATCATCCTAGCTTATATTGTTAAAAGGACTTCTATCATTACTCGTTCGAAACGCATTCTCCAGCACTTGAAGTCAGAAACGTTGCTATTTTGCGGCTCTTGGATACTTGTGCGAGCGTTGGAGTTTGTGGGGTATCATTTTGAGGATATTTCCATCCGTAGTTAGACTAGATTAAGGAGTGAGTACGCTTTGTGAAATGTCGATATCTCTGATATGTGCGGCGAGTGTGGGTATGTGATTCGTCAATTGATTTTATGGTATAGGATGTAACGACATTACCACCAATCTTCACAGGCCACATTGTTCCCTATATAGATCCAAATGGTGATTATAATTGTACTTGGTTTCCGGGACATCATAATCTAAACCTTTTCCTCGCTCAAGCCATGCTTCCAGATGACCAAATATGGTGTGACGCCGTCTTCGCGATAATTGAGGTAGACGAGCCTGCATAGTTTGTTAGCGACCAGCACACTCCGTGGTACTTGAGTGGATATACGTACATTCCTTCTGGCGTCATGCTGGAGCCGGTGTAAACGTCAAGGTCCTTGAAATTGGGTTTTATGCTCTTCATGAAATAATTTTGGACTTTGGTCTTGAAACCATTGATCTGGTGATCGTCCCAGCCCTTTTCCGTCTTCAGTTTCTCCACGAGAGCTTTGAGGTATGCTAGGAAATATTAGCTGAGTTTCACGATCCTTTCCTCCATCCCACTCGTAGCAGTATTCACCACGCACTCTTCAGCTGACTCGACAAGGCCTTCATATCTGGATACACTTTGCTTGACCCATCGAACATTGGTGATAGTTGGAACGAGTGGACGACATCATTGACTTGCTTCGCTGAGTCCTCGACAGCCTCCTCGCCTTCCTCTGCCGAGGGGTTTGCGCCAATGTCGATGTTCTCGGCGCCGAGTGTCACCATTTTGCAGTCGACCTCATAGACCACGTCGTCGACATCGATCAGCTTCCAGCTGTCTGAGATTATCTCATCGCCGGAGACAATATCCTATGATGAGAACAATTAGCCACTATGATTATGGTGACCCCATAGCTTCAGGTTTAAGGACAGTTCCTGAGGGCTGGGAGGGGGGGTTGGATAGTCACGAACCTTGTAGATAATCATGATGGTGGTAGATTGTGTATCATGTACTTGGGTGCAGATGCTGCAAAGCTTCCGGATGCCGTTCTGTTCGGAAGGAGTGTGCGCAGCAGAATATACGGTGTACTGTGAGGGGTGGGATATGAGAAATTGAATAGTGGGGTGAAGACTTTTGCGGGACTCGGCTGTGCAACATTAGAATTTAGTTTCCGTTCCAGCCTTGCCGTATTCGGCTAGTCGTGACTGCGAGTGGCAAATTTGCTTACGGTATAGTGACGTGCAGGAGAAGAATAACAGACACTCATCTTCACTCTTTCTCTTCTACACGTTCCTTTGGCTTTCATACCCTACCACCAGCTGCGCAGAGCTGTTTGTATAATATACTCAGTTGTTTCGACTATCATTCGCGCTTGGTTTCCTCGTCTCTTGGCCGAAAAGGCCTCAGATCCGGCGCTTGCCGAGTAATCCTCAAGGAAACATTCAGCTGAACATCTGACAACCTCACGGTGGTTGAGACTGCAGCAATGGATCATTTCGACGACCTCCCGCCCCTTCCTTCGTACCAGCTTACTCCGCTGCCTTCCCTGCTACCGCCAATACCAGACAAACTCCTAACGCTCCTGTTACCAATTGTTGCTTACTGGGGACTGTCTATGTTTTTCCATTGGATCGACACAAATGACTACTTTCCACAACACAGACTGCACACACCAGCAGAAGTTGCAAAAAGGAACAGGGTATCAAGGTGGGAGGTTGTAAGAGACGTGGTGATTCAGCAAGTGGTGCAGACTGCTGTGGGTTGGGTTTTGGGGATGACGGAACCGGACGACTTTGTTGGGAAAGAGGACTACGATATTGCGGTTTGGGCAAGGAGGATACGTGTTGCAGAACGAGCGGTACCTGGATTGCTTGCTACAATTGGACTAGACGCCAAAGGGTTGGCAAAGAACCTCAATCCTTCGCATCCGATGCTAGCAGGCGTACTCGTGGGAGGGAGTTACCCGTCAGTTGATAGCATGAAGGCTGCGGGAAGTGGCTTCCAGACCAAACCCTTTGCTGGATGGGAACTCGCGCTCGCATCTGCGATATACTGGGTGCTAGTACCTATACTACAATTCGGAGTCGCAATCGTGGTGGTAGACACCTGGCAGTATTTTCTGCATAGGGCCATGCACATGAATAAATGGCTATACAGTAAGTGATACGCATGCCGAGGTGACTCAACAAGCACTAACATCTAACAGCTACGTTCCACTCCCGCCATCACCGACTTTACGTGCCGTACGCATACGGAGCGCTCTACAACCACCCCTTCGAAGGTTTCCTGCTAGATACTCTAGGCGCAAGCATAGCATACAAGCTCGCAGGAATGAACACCAGACAAGGTATGGCATTCTTCACCGGCTCGACCTTCAAAACAGTCGACGACCACTGCGGCTACGCCCTACCCTGGGATCCCCTTCAGCATATCACCTCCAACAACGCCGGCTACCATGATGTCCACCACCAGAGCTGGGGCATCAAAACCAACTTCTCCCAACCCTTCTTCACCTTCTGGGACCGCATCCTGGGCACCGTCTGGACAGGCGGCGATGTCTCAGCCCGCTACGAGCGCTCCCGCCTGGCTGCTCAGAAAGCCCTTGAGAATGACCATCTCCAGCAAATCACAAATTCGGACCCCGCACTCAGCACCACCCAATCCCCCCAACCCTACCAATCTATTCCCTTAGACCCCTCCGCAACCTCCCTCCCTCAACCCCCAGCGGGAAAAGCCACCCTCCAAGCCGCCTCCTCCCGGCAACAAATTCTCGACGACGAAAACGCCGGCGGTGCTAGCGTCCTGGCTGAGGAAACTTTTGAGGAGCTCGAAGCGAAGAATTCGGTAAGGCGTAGCCCAAGGAAAAGAGCTGCGAGCGCGCTGAGCGCAAAGGATAGGCTAGGGGGCTTGAGGGAGAGGGTGACGGGGAGTATACATGGGCGGACAGGGGCAATTTTGGGTGTCGATGGAGGGAGGTAGTATAATGGTTGGGAGGTGTTGGGGTGGGAAAGGTTGGGGACCGGCGCAGTCCTAATAACTGTCATGTTCGCATTTCATGTATAAAGTATCACTCATGGAGCTTCGTTCCCAAACGCACTGAAAGTCTGACATTGCATGAGTCGGCACGCCAATCGACATTATCAGTGGATGGCTCAGCAGTGATCTTACACTACATTACGCCAGGATATGGGCCGCCATGCTGATATCGAACAGCTTCTCACACTTCACACCTCTCGAGTCTACACCCCCCAAGTATGTGCCGGCCGCAGATTTCGCCTCTTAGATAGCTACTTCCCATGTCACTGCCTCTAGTGCATCAACGTTGGAGCATGTATATGGTGCTATGGTTTTCGATATCAAGGACAGACCCAGACGAGAGCAGCCCCGGTTCAAGCAAAGGTTGTTTAATGCTACTGTTAACGGCAGCCTCAGAGCAGGAGAGACGGAACCAGAACGGATACTACCGCTAATTGGAAAGAATATGTTGAAGCTAGTCAATTTGTGATATCAAAGCCTGCTTTTTTTACTGATGGTGTTTATACATCTCGTGAACATACATTCTTCACTATCACAAGCGAACAAGGCTATCATTACAACTGGTTCGAAGAGTGCAATTTGCCAGCAATGTGGGCTCTCATGATTCCAAACCTTGAATTCTCCGCTACATCCATAATGTGCATAACAGCATATCCCGCTTCTGAGATACTTCGACACCAACGCTGCTAAGAGCCTTCAAAACGACCTATTCGAACCCATCGGTCATTCCTTGCATCATAAATATGTCCAGACTGCTCGAGCGCCCAGCTCCATTGCGGCCACAGACCAACTTGCCTAGCATAGTCGCTCGGCGATGCACCTGCATTATCTAGAACGTTCGGATCACAGTCAGCTTGAAGTAGTGTGAGTAATTTATGTCTTAGTCGTTTTTTGAGAATTTTGATGGGGTTTTTGATCACGTGCTCAACACCGTGTAGATCTTGCATCAGCACAAAATCGTCAAGGGTCCTATCGTCCACCGTCGTCGAGCCAGTAGGTGCGCTATCAAACCTGGTACTGATGTCATCTGTACTGTCATGAGTCTCTTGCGTTGTTGCATATTGGTCGGTCTGGAATAGATATGCTTCGCTACCAAATAGTGAAGCGTAATCCTCTTCGGCGAAGGGGTTGGATTCCAACACTTGGTCGCTGTAATCACCTGCATACGCAGTACTCTCTGTACGATAGATGAGGTGGGGTAGACCATACAAGTCAGTGACGTGGACACCGTGGGTGGTTATCATCAAATTTCGCCAGCCATCGAAAATGTGAGGGACTGCTAGAGCGCTGTGGATAACACCCCGGCCAGCAGAATCCACAGCATTCAGGTCGGCGCGTTTGTTGCGCATGAATGCCCGTAAACATTTGATAACTTGAGGTTGGTAACTACTGGCAGTCCAAAGCAGTGGAGTCTGACCTCTGTGATTCTTTTTTTCCACTTCATAGCCGATATTGATCAAGTACTCCACGGCTCTGTCCAATGTTGAAATGGGAGCTTGGTCTATTGGCCAGTGATAGCATAATTCAAAGAGCACGTTTGCTTGAGCAGAGAACCCTATGGTGTCCTCGATATCGCATCCATGGGCAAGGACTACTTGAGTCATGCGCTTGCACTCGTCGAGATTCCCAAGGTGCCCCGGCGCGTGCTCTTTCTCGTAGTCACTGGAATTATAAGTTACGAAATATGACCAGATGGCCCAAATGGCGTCCTGTTGACTGCCAAAGCTAACAAGTTGTTAGTGACCGTCAGGAAATACCACTATAATGGGTTGAAAGAATACCGTTTGCAATTTTGTATACCTGCCCCTTTCTGAACCAGCAAGTTGAATATATCAGAACAACCATTATATATGGCGTACTAGCTCCCTGTTAGTCTCGGAAACCCCAGTGCAAAGGCAACAGAAGCTAAGTATCGGCCAACGAAGCTGAAGGTCAATGGGGCCAGATTTGAATAAGATAGGGCACTTGCAGATAATAAAGAGAAGCCACGAGGATCAACGTCCGAGGGAGAAGCCTTCCCTAGATCGAACAAACTCCGGACGCCTTGCAGATCATTATTTCGGACACATCGGATGATCTCTGAACCCTCTGGAACCACGTTGAAAGTCCGGATTTGCGGACTGATACGAGGACCTCGATTGTTGGACAAAGGGTTGATAAAGACGGCAGATATGCCTGTGGTACGATTTGCCATTATAGGAATCGAGGATATTTCCAGCACACTTGGAGACTTTTTACCATCGAGGATCAGGTGTTGCGGTGTCACGGTTCGGAGTCGTATGTTGAGGGTGCCGTTTGGCATGTGACTCGACCATGCACTTGTGAGCTTTGTCTGCTGCCCAGATGATATCGAGCTTCTTCGACGAAGGTCCATTTCTGTTCCCAGTGTGTTATAGTCATCATTGTGGATGTCTGACCTTTTGGAATATGTATCTTCCAAAGCGCCGTTCCTTGCCGATTGACGTTGTCTTATAGCTCTTGCGGAAGCTTCATAGCTCCAACACAACAGGTTCTCCAACTCGTTCAGTAACCAGCCGCTACATAGCAGGCGGTGTAGAATGTCCAGTGTAGAGCCTCTGGAGAAGTTCCGGTCAGGCTTTATTTCCTCGGAAATCATGAGCAAATGTGACCTCGTCAGACGTAATGATGTGACAATCTCTTCGGGATCGTCGCCATTAGGGAGGATGACTTGACAATCGTTTCGAGTACTTGCTTATGGTATATTGCGATTAATTCCTCCATTCTGGGTAGTACACAAACCCGTCGGGAGTCTAAGAGGGGAATGAAGTGTGTGACCCGACTAACCTTGTTGTAGACGAGTGTTCTCGGGTGACTGAGACAATTCGTCCATTGTTCCATATAACGACGGATCATCCAGAGACATTGTACCAGGTGTCATGCAATCTAAATCTGCATTGCACCTACCGGTCTTCTCGAGAGTCTGGTATCCAATGACTTTTCCTTGCGAGTTAGAACTTCGGTGCGAAAATGCACCCACTGAATTCATGCACTCGGTATGGTCATCCACGGGTGATGTTGTGCTAGGTACTCTTGCATCGGCGCTGATAATGTTGGAGATCGTGAAAATTCCTGGACTTCGGACAAGACCAGGAGTTCCTAGGGAATTTATCGATCCTGGAACTTGGCTGACATGGGGCCTAGCGCCAATGGAAATCAACGGCTGGGTGCCTTCATCCATCCAAGTGGAAAGCGTGGAAGGGCCGACCGTGCTGCTTTCGACAGAAGTCTGGACACTGCTGATTGGATTTTCCCGCTGGATAGTTTTGGAAATGTGGTGCGGTCTGCATCATACTCTATATAAGAGGGAATTGCTGCTACTCTGCGTCAATGTGACCAATCAGAAAATCAGAAGTGATGTCTCTCACATGTGGGTCATGGGATAGGTTCCCTAAATCGTCGCATGGCTCGTTCCATCCTTGACCGATCGACTCCATATCCCTTATAGCGGAAGGTAGTCTCGTTACCCTGTGCTTCATGCTCTCTTACTAGTGCTATTATGACTTTCATATCTTGATGGCTTATATTCTTTTTGATATCCAATTTACTGAATCGAAGTTTGAGTTGTCTTTCACTGTGTGAGAATCAACAACACCGTCATGCGCTTCAAACTCATAAACTCGGTATAACCTGGCCAGCTACGTACGTGATCCTCTTGCCGTATTTGATCCGTAGAAGATCAATGATATCCTGTCTGGAAGCTCCTTTCTCCCGATAAAGCGTCTCCAACTCCTTACGCCATTTATCGAATTCCGCGTCAGATACGCGCTCTCCCCGGGATTGCTGAGAGGACATTGCAGCTATGGTTGCGCTTTCGGGCAGTCTGTCAAAAAGACCATCACTATCAAAATGAGGACGGGAAATAGCAGACACATTACGACTAGGCTAAAAGGGTAATCACTAGGGCTGAAAGCGAGAGACGGGCATACAGAGCGGCAGGGCAAAAGATGTGAGACAGAATAAGATCCATCGTGTCGAACTCCATTCGTTGAGGTCGTGAAGGCGCTATTTCCGTTCAGGCCAAGCGGGTGGCCAATACAAGAAGACGAGCGCCCCCGCGGATAAGAGTAAAGACTTTTTACCCAAAAACGTAAGGAAATTACTGTACGGGAATCGAATTTTCTACCTCTCATCACCAAGCCTCCCACGCGCTACTCGCACCGTGGTCGCCAGAAATGGTATGTAGCGGTCTCGTGGGTGGGGAAGAGGTTATGATATTGGTGGGCGATGCCCCTACTTTAAGGATGCTAGGTAGCTACGTATCGCACCCTAACCAAAAGAAATGCCACTTCGGACCAGGTGGTTACAATGATCTGGCCACCCGCTTGGCCTGAACGGAAATAGCGCCTTCACGACCTCAACGAATGGAGTTCGACACGATGGATCTTATTTTGTCCGTAGAAGACCAGCTTCTATGTAATTGGCAACTAGATTGTACCATTTGGCACGTTAGAAATACATGCATTAACTGCTTTCGGGCTAGTGGTCAAAAGGGACATTCACGTCTAAAAAGATGCATTAGCACCTGGTGCCCTCATTCGTTTCTTTAAGCGGTGATGGCCCCTACTGGGGGAATCACTCGAGCCAGATGTAAGCAGAGGTTGTGCTCAAATTCGCTAATTTAAAGGAGTTGCACCATGACACCACAGCTGCCTCAGCAAGTCCAAGTACTCAGCATGATGTTGTTTCTATACCACTTTGTGAGCTCATGCGGATGCAATCGTTTCGTCCCCTACCTAAGATCCACTGTCTGGTACTGCTGCCGCTGCCAGGAATACAATTCTTGTGCCCTAGCTCCTCAGTGCTTCAATTGCGGTCATACGAAGTGTGCCTTTTGCGTTGTACCTGGGCAAGTTTCCCAACGCTCATGGCGGTCTTGGGCCTGAATTGACTCTGATGAAGAGGTACTGGGAGCTCTCCGTTAGCCGAGGTGGGCTGGACAGCGAGCATCGGGCGACGTGGACACTTGTCTTCGATCTGTGATGATCTATTCCCTCATTATTACAGTAAGATTCCGAGGTTGAGACAACATTTCGTTAATAGTGTGCTTACAGATAGATGCACAAATACAGCAATGGGCGAATTATACGATCAATGTGGGATTTAGGATCAAATTCGGGTGAATGATAGTCAATAGAAGGCGAATAGGATTTAGCTAGAAGTTAGCAGCATCAAGCCATCGGCCAAGCTCACTTCTTGACCTTGTAAAAATGGCTTCAGCGTCAAGACGAGGTCCACACGTTCTTCCTTACACACACGTCTCGTTTAATGTCACTACTAGCAGATTCTGTTACAACATTGGCCAAAGCAAGAGATAAGCTGGACGTCATTCTCATCTTGGCGATGTTTGCCTGCATTCGCCTACAATTGCCTCGATAGGGTCCTTGCAAAAGCCCAATGAACAGGCGTACAGGCGGACAAGCGTGATATGCAGGGTACTACGGGTGCTGAGGCTACGTAACATCCATGAGCGTTCAGAAGGGACATATTATATTTGGAACTGAACCGCGTGTGATTGGCCTGATATGGCGCTTGATGTATGGATCCGCGCGAAAATACTTAAGAAGCCTTGACTAATTGAGAATAGAGATCCCTGCATCAAGGCTTAAGAAAATATATTAGTGACAAAAGATGTCCATAATGATTGAACTTGCGCCGTGATGACAATATGAAAGTTCTAGTGCTTCAAAAGATGTCTAATATACCATAAGGGGCATAGATATCCTGTCTCGCGATCTTTCCTTGCGTAACGAGCGACGCTGCAAAGAAATTTCCCTGATAACAATTTGGTTCCTGAGGTCAAGGCCCTGTCGTAACCCAGATGCAATACGTCCGCGTCTCATATATCGGCTCTAATCTGTGTCCTTCCTACTTCAGTCCATTCCGAACAAGAATTTGCCCTCCGGTAAAAGCTATTCTGTGACAATCCTCAGCGATGCTTTTTCGATAAGTCTATTGGGCTTACCTACCTGCTTCGGTCGCAGCTGAGCCTACTGATCCATCGAGACCTCTTGCCCCAACCTTCTCACCCAGCGATTGCTATCCTCGTCGAAGACGTAGCCAGCATTAAGCAGTGCCCAGGTCCATTCTGGCCACAAACCATGATATCTCGCATCGTGGCTGGGTGAATTGCCATTATTGTCCAAGAGGTTTGGGTCGCATCCCGCTCTCAATAGCGTAAGTAGTTTGAACCTCAGTCGAGTCTTGAGAATGGGAAGCGGTTCTCGGATTATTTGTAAGCTATTCTCATCTGGGTCATGGCAGAGAACGTAGCCTTCCGGTGTTATCACACCATCGATGTTGCTTTCTTCATCATCTCCATCATCTTCATCGTCCTCATCGTCTTCGCCAAAATTATCTTCGCCGCTGTCTTCCTCCTCGTCTTCGTCCTCCACATCTTTCTCCTCATCTTCATTATCGTCGTTAATCTCATCCATGTCGATGTATTGTCCATTTCGGCTTCTTGAAATTTGGGAACCAGACCTCGGTGAGCGTGTCGTGGGGAGATAATTTCCACCCGATGCCCGGTAGAGGCGTTCTTGGGCCCTATCATCGCAAGCAAGATTGTCACTCTGAATATCACCAATAGTAGATGGTGCTGGCGTCAAGCCATCATTGCAATAATCTTCTGCGTAGCTCTCGCTTTCAGTCGAGAACATCCAACTGGCCCACCATTGATGGTCGTAGTCCCCATGAATACAGTCGTCCGTACATGAAGAGCTCCAATCCCAATCACCCGGGCCATAGTTAGCCATCAGTGCAAAGTGGAGAGCACCTCGATTATGTGGGTCCACTGCGCAAAGATCGGCCCTTTTTTCGATCAGGAACTTGAGAATACTAATCACGGACGGATAAAGTCTACTTGTTTCAAAGAGTAATAATGTTACTCCTTCGGAATTCCGCTCTTCTATATCATAACCGATATTGCATAAGTACCGAAGGGCGTCCATCAATTCCTGAGGAGGTAGTACAAGGCCCCGTTCATCTACCAATCTGAATAGAGGATTGGCATACCAGGGATTATAAGCAATGCTATTGTCAACTTCGAGCCCGTAACGTAGAGCAGCATCTGTCATGCTCATGCACTGATCAATTCTTCGAATAATTGACTGCGGAAGTCCCCGCCTGCCAGAGCCCGTGCATGCCATGGCAAATGCCTCCCAAGTGGCCCACACCATGTCCAATGGATACCCGTACCTGTGGACAATAAATGCCTCTGCAATATCATGGGAAGTTTATGCCGGGCACTCACATATTGCAAGTCTGAGTATCTGCCCCACCTTCCAGAAGTAGTCGAAATATCTCACAATTCCCATAATACATGGCATACTGAGCTCTCGATCAATCTTTGTCACCTACTGTTTTCTAAATAGACACTTACCGAGAGCAGTGAAAATCCGCTTGCATCAACATCTGTGGGAGAGGCTTCCCGTTTGTCGAATAGCGTCTGCAGCCCATTGAGATCATTGCACGTAATGCGACTGATGATCTCTGAATCATCAGGGATAACATTGAAGGTTTTCAGGCGTGGACTGATTCTAGGACCCTTAATTTCACTCATCACATTAACGAACGTTGCACATAGTCCAATGGTGCGTCGACATTCCTTAGGTATGAAGGAGACACTCAGAGCCCCAATACCATTGGCAAGTGTTCCCCTATCTAGAAAATTGCCTAGAGTCACTTTGAGAACACCTTTGTGCGATCTGCTCTGAGCATAGCTTGTTCCAATAATTTGGACCTCATCATAAGTCTCAATTCCATCAGCACTTCGTCCTCGATGAGGTGAAGGCTCACGACTCTCCTCGAAATGCGAAGCGGATTTACCGATTCGTCTTTCAACTTGATGCTGACGAATGTTTTTGGACACTGTTTCGGAGATCCAGCAAATGACATTGTCTAATTCGAGCCTTAGCCATTCGCTATGAACTGAGTCGAGGAGCTTAGCGAGGTTATAGCCCCTCGCATAGTATTTCCAGTATGGATCAGAATAGAAGTCTTGTTCAAGGTGCGCCTTCATTAGTAGGAGCGGTAGTAATGCGCTACAGGGATCAAAGCCTGCAAATGCTATAGGCTGATCGCTTCCTAATTGGAAATGAAATTCCGTTGAAAGCGAGCCTCCTTCGCTTTCGACGGCCCCAAGTAATGGCATGACATCAGTAGTTGGGGATGGAGCCATATTCCGTGGCAGTGACAGTCGGTTACTGGATCTCTCGTCGATGGCGAGAACTGATGGGGCTGTACTTGGAGACCAATTCATCAATGACTCCCAGGCTCCAGCAGAGAGAGCGCTACCACTTCGAGACGGTCGGCCTGTTTCAATGTCGCTAGAAGCTTGGTTTTGGTCCAGTGCGCTTGTACCATCCGTACCCAAGGGCTCATATCCGTTCGGTTTGAAGCCGCCTTCGCCCGCTTCTGGACCAAAAGAGCTGTTCACAGGCGCCAGGGTGGCATCTGTCATAAGTACATCCTGCAACGTCTGCGCGACTTCTACAAAGCCAGATTCTCTAGTATTATGAGTGTAGCCATATTGGCCGGGATCGAGACTATCATTGGTACATTCCATGAGAAAGGACGCCTGCATGTTCTGCGAATTGATGTCGGATGTGGTGGGATTGAAATGCCGCTCAAGACCTTGGGAGGCGCTGTAACCACATACAAACACTTGCGATGCTGGCTGAGGACTCCGATTTGGCGAGGTATAAACTTTGATGTACGGTTGAATGACTGTGAGATATTAACAGGCATTCGTCACATACGTCTACCGCTTACATGTTGGAGAGGCCAATTGTCTTTTCTGCCTTTTGTAAGCACGTTCAAGCCTCTCCTGTTCAACGTCATGGCCCTTGTACTGGAAGTGTGTATCTTTGCCAAGTGCTTGACGTTTGCGTTTCAAAGCTAGCATTGTTGTCATGTCATCGTCGTTAATGTACTTCTTGACGTCCCATTTCTGGAAGCGGTGCTTGAGTTGAGTGTCCCTGTAAGAACCCAAGATGTATCAGTGGAAATATCTATGTATGGAAGGGCATCTTCGTAGCGGTTCCCCAGAGCCGCGGGACTGCAGAGACAAAGTAGTTTGAAACAGCACCAAGAAGCAATATAACACTCACGTTATCACAAAATTATGTTCATTAGCCATAATGCGAATGATGTCCTTACGAGAGACATCCTCCTCAACATATAGGCGAACCAGCTCCTGGTGCCATACTTCCCACTCAGCGTCCGGTATACGCCGTGCACGCTGACGATCACCCATGGCAGCCATCTACGCGGAAGCCTAAGCTATCGTGATGTATGGAAAATTCAAAGCATCCGGACCTGTAAACCTGGACAGAATAATTAGAGAAGGAAACCTTTCGGAGTGTCGCTATCGTATGTCTCAAGTCGCTAACGTCTAAGCTGGCGAAAGATTGCCTGCATTTGCCTGGAAATTGCCGAACTAGGGGTATGACTCGGTCCTATTGGCTTGAAAAATAGGCAAACGCCCATCTGTGGAGACTAAGTCAGATAGGATTAGCGTACAAAAGGGACATATTAAACCGGATGAGGAAAAGCCAAGACATAGACCAAGCGAGTCGAGGTTTCAAAAGGGATAAAAGTTCGCCCTTTCGCTGCTATCGAGCGAATACTGCAAACAAAAAGCACATATGATGTCGTACCATCTTACTGGACCCGCAATGGCTGGCTGGAGATGCTTCCACTTAAAAGGAACCTTTAGTCTGCTAGCTTCTGAGCTTCCTTTCATCTCCATTTCCCCAACAGCCATAGAGCCACTCCCTACCCAGAACATCTCAGGTAATATAAGTAATCTAGTGTCGAGCTGATCAACTTACAAAAATAACAGATATAAATGCCAATGTCCAACCAAACAGGACACCAGCGATACGCTAATGGCGCGGGTGACCCTGGGGATCATTATGGCAATGGATCCCAAGTACCAGAAAAGCGGGTAATCCTCCTGATACAGACCCTGCTCTTTCTGTTCATTTAGACCTAATGCGACTGCACAGTCAAACGATCCTGAATGCTCCACGGCACAAGATACCTGGCATCCATTGGGGAAGAATGTCGATAAGCATGGAAAGCCCAAGCAGTCGAGCGCCCACCAAAGCTCGCCAGCAATGAAGCGCTGGGGGGACGAGTCTTTCCACGACCAGCCGTGGCATGGTATTGGGAGCTTCTCGGCACTCCATATCTCCAAAGGAAAGTATGTTGACAGAGGAGAAACCGGTAGCAATAGTGCCGTGGCAGGAAGTGATGAGCGAAAGTGAGGTGTTCGGGTTGTGTCATTAGCTGTTGAGACTGCTGATTTCTGGAGACCTTGGTTTCTGAGAGTGTTGTTGACGACGAAATTTTTGTTGTGTTTGCTCTTTATCTCACAGATTACGATCGAGCTGCAAGCAATGAGAATCTGGAGTAACACCCCCAATTGATGAGCACAGCATATACGGGGACCGAGTCATTGATGAGGACTGCATATTATCCCTTGCCCACTGCCCATTGACTAACACATATCCAGCTCTCCGCAGTGCCCATTCCCACTGTGGTAACAGATCATCTCTTTCGGCGTAGTCGTTTGGTGATTTTCCTTCGTCATCAAGCATGTTCGGGTTACACCCAGCTTCCAGCAAGATCAGCAACATGTACCTCAGCCGGAGTTTGAGGACCCTAATAGGGTTTCGAATGATATGCTGAATGCCTCCATAATCTCTGCAGATGATGTATTCGAGCATATCATCCTCTGGAGTGGACGCATGGTCAGCGTTAGAACAATCAGGTGAGTAGCTAATAGGGAAGTATGTTGGTCTCATGTCGCCGCGGAATAAATTACCCATGGGGAACTCGTCATGGAGGTCTCCAGGTACGTAGGATGGGTTAGGCCAAGACTTCTCTTGCATTGTGTCCATCCAAGATGGCACACCTCGATTGCTCCAGGGATGATGAGGTACGGATCCTGCGCTCCTTTTGGAATTGTAATCCTCGTCTGGGTTGTCCTCATCGGTGTGGTAGACTCCTCTAAGATACCATTCATCGTCAAAGGTGTCGCCTTCGACACGAACTTCGGGATGAACGCCTTTCCATTCACGGAGACTGTGAGGTCCAGTCAAAGCACAATGTAAAGCACCTTGCCCCTTCAGGTTCTTCACATGAACATCAGCTCCTCGCTCAATGTATGTCTTGATGCAGTTGATGGCCTGTGGCCTACAGGCCACTACGGCGTGCAACAATGGGGTTAGACCCTCTACTTCGTCTTGCTTCTCAAGATCATAGCCTATCCCAACCAGGTACTCGAGTGTCCTCATGGTCGCCACAGAGTTGATGGAGGAGCTCACATTTACTTCGAACAATGCATTAGCTCTGTGCGCATTGTAGGAAACAGCCTCTTCGATATCACATCCTCGACTTAACACAGCGTGCGTCATTTGGGTGCATTGGTCGAAGTCTTCAAGAGGCTTTATCGAGGTGAAGGAACGATTCGGAACATGAGAAATATAGTCCATGTACCTGAACCAGATGGCCCATACAATATCGAGTGTGCTACCGTAACTAGAGGAGATTAGCTATAAGAAGATGTCGGCATTGGTCGAGGAAGCATATACTGACTGGTTACAGTTCTGGGTTCCTGCTCCACCAGCCAAAAGTGTCAGGAACACTGGGGAGCACCCATTTTACATGGCATACTGGAGCATTAGTTAGCCCATCCATATCTGCCAATGCTCATATTGATCATGTACCGATAACAACGAAAATCCATTGGGGTCTACGTCAAGAGGTGAAGCTTCGCCTGAGGCGAAAATGTTTTGTACTTCTTCAAGGTTATTGTGCAAGACGCTGTTGATGATTGCGGAGTCTTTCGGAATCACGTTGAAGGTACGTATATATGGACTGATTTTTTGTGCACCCATAATATCCCGGATCTCGCTGAACATGATCGATACACCAACAGTACGGTCTTTGGATCTAGGCATAAAGGCGATGGAAAGGGCTGACAGTTGCTCAGACTTAATCATGCTTAGATTCGTCTCAGATACGCTGCTGTATCCCACGCTTATTGTTCCTGTTAGGGAAGCAACCAGCAATTGACTCCTAGAAGTTGCTCGCCGCAAAGATGCGGCCATGTCTTCCCGCGTTTCAGGAGTCCTGCAAGGTCGTATTCCACGTTTATCACTTGGCTCTTCGAGAGGAATAGAGCAGACATCAAAGTCATGAGAGGCTTCCAGTAGTTGACGAGACCTTCTTGCCGCCGTTTCATAGGCCCAGCAAAGCACTTCATTCATTGCGCTCAGCAACCATCGGCTCTCAAGGAGCTGTATCAAACGCGCCGTTACTGGCTCGCCAACGACCGTTCTTTGAAGCAACAGGTGGTCCAAAGACCTAATGACGTGTGATTTGCATAGCTCTAGTGGCAATATAAGTGATTCAGTGTTCCCGCTTTCGAGGAAAATAGGCCCCAGATCTGGATTGCTGATGGGATTGTCATCGTCTTGGGCCTTGGCGTTCGAGGTTCTTCTGCAGGCTTGCCTCTCGATATCGTTAACAGTCCCTGTATTCTCAATAACGCTGTCATTCGGATGCCCACGTTGACTAAGCGAAGTGCCTGGAATCGGGGAGAATGCCGGAACAGGTATTACTTGAACCTCAATGTACGATGGCTGAACTGTGCATACGATCAATAATCTGGAACGAGCCAAAGGGCAACTTGGCCTACCGATATCAAAAGGTAAGGCAATCTTCTGGCGTCTGCAGGCTCGCTCTATCCTCTCATGACCAACATTCTGGCCCTTGAACAGAATTCTGACGTCGACACCAGGAATTTGGTGCTTTTGTAGCAAGTATCCCATTATTGCCATATCCTGTGCGCTGATATACTTCTTGATCCCCCATTGTCGAAAGCGATGCTTCAATTGCTTATCACTTCTTTAACATTCAGCCTTTGATGACACTTTCTCATTTCAGAAGGGAGACTATCAGTTCTTACGTTACAACAAAATGATTTTCCTTGGCCATCTTCTCGACTATGTCGCTTCGCAGCATGTCATGTTCCAGAAAGAACCTGACCAGATCTTCGCGCCATGATTCCCAAGTGTCTTCGGGAATCCGCTTTGCGCGAACGGATCGTGTGGGTTTGTCCATGATGAGGCCCGACTATGGTAGGACTTTTCTTACCACAAGAGCAGTGGGTTGATATATTGGCCCAAGGGATGAATCAAAGTGATCTTTCATGACCCCGTGGGGTATTATAGTGAAGGTGAAGTGTCTGGAGGGAGGAATACTGGTCCTCCTGATTCTTAAGGCTGACAGGTGCCTTACATAGCTAGACGTCGCGCTTATTGGTCGCCTCACTACAAATGCGGGAGCCACCGGCCGATTGGCATAGGAGCATACATTGTAGGCTAAATTGACCCCACGCACATTCAACAAAAAGGACATACACAAGAATTCCTCTAATAAACGTTCGGACCTTCGCTAAGCTAATGCAAAACAGACTGAGATCACTAAACTTGGATAAAATAGTAGCGGAGAACAAAAAGTGAGAACAAGGCTCAAGAGAAAGTTCCTTTTGTGCGGCTGCCTTTCCTCAAACGTGGCGCTTTCTGTTCAAAGCGAACTGGGCGTGTGAATGAGGAATGTAACCTAGAGAGGGGTATTGGCAAAGAGAAACGGAGGGGAGTACAGTCGAAAAGCCTTGGCTAACAAGCTGGGCGTGCCATAACGATAACCATCACGACGGTACCTTGGCATTGTTGATCATATATACCACGTGACTAATCTTCTTGCACAATGCTCGCCACGATGGCACCTTCTCTTTGAGCATGAATTTCCTACTGCCAATTAGCCAGGATCACGAATCTACAGCCCTATTAATAAATTATTCACATCAAGCGCTGGGCCGGCTGTTTGCCAAGAACTTATCAGCATGCCCTCCTCGACCCACCCTCTTTCCCTACCCTCCAAGATTGTTCCTATGCGTTTCTGGTTCCACCTGTATACGGGATAGTTGAGGTCCAGGTGTAAAAGCAGCAGCCGTGGATGCTTCTCAAGTGCAAGGAAAGCCTGTGCAAGACAGGAGCGATAGTAGGCCATCATGCCGCCCGCAAAGCAAATTGATGCACCGAATATGAAGGGAAGGGCGCCAGTCCCAAACACTGGAAAGTGGCGTCGTTCCGGTTTCAGCTTTCTCTACACCTGTGGTAAGACGAACTTACTAAGTGTACCAAGAACTGCCCCTGCAATACCTCCCACGGCCTGCAACACGTGAGAACCAAGCGTTGGGATAAACAGAACGGGTCTTCAGTCTACCCTGGTATGTCGACCGGCTTCAGCTAATCTTTGCAAGAATTACGGTGAAAACGGTAAGAACACTTACCCAGAAGCACTACCAACAGCTAGTGTGCGCACCATGCTGTACAATCTGGTGAGAACCTTTGCTTCAATGGAGCCTGCTCAGAGGCGAGGACGCGATGCTTACAACATGCCTGGCCCACTGGTGGTACAAGGTATGTCAGCCTGGCGTGCTTCATAGAATAACAGTAAGCAACCTAACAGTCCCCCATCCTCCCAGACTCCTGAAGAGCGTTGATATGCCAAGAGGCGAGCTATCCCCGAGTGCCTTCGACGGGTCAGTCCTCCGAAGGTTTGTCAAGACACATGGGCCTAACCTCGCTTTGAGGCATTGCGCGAATACCTCAGACGCTACTGACGAAGTTCTATTATAGTTCTTCCTCTTATCGAACTCCGCTGCTTGATCGTGATCCCTCAAAATTCCGAGGGAAAGAATTGCGACAGAACGCGCACCCTAGAATAAATCTCATTGACGCTCAGCTCAGCCCTACCGAGGGGAGTCCCCTACACGGCTAATACTCACGCTCCCTAGAAAGGCCCTAGGGCTGATCACCTAGGTACCTTAGGCAACAAGAGTCCCTAGAGCCAGTCTCACACACCAGGATAACCCCAGCTATATCCTATGTCCTAGGTAAACATTTCTAGGGCCTCTTTAAGGGCATCTCATTTCTCTACGCATCAGCCCTATTGCATTACACGATTGATAATGAAATTCTTTTACTTTAGTATCATAAGGTGCCTTACTTCTC
This sequence comes from Cladonia uncialis, assembly GCA_002927785.1. NCBI lineage: Eukaryota > Fungi > Ascomycota > Lecanoromycetes > Lecanorales > Cladoniaceae > Cladonia > Cladonia uncialis. The sequence goes on along the minus strand of NAPT01000193.1, from coordinate 13,350 downwards.
CAACGCTCAGCGCCCACCCCACCCTAATCTTTCCCCCATCCTGACAAAACATCTACCACATCTACTTCCCATACCCAAACAAAGTACACTATATCCACACTCACCACACAGCACCGAACCATTTTCACGGAACGTATACATGTACACGCCGAATGAGATCCATGATCTGGAATAGGGATGAGATCGAGATCAGATCCGATAGACTAGATAAGAGAGGAGAAGTTTAGAGAGCAGTACTACGTAGATTAGAGGAAATTATAATTTATGAGATGATGAAGGAAAGGCCTATGAGGAGGAGCTCTGGGGAAATGGGAAGGAAAAGAAGGGTTCCAGGTAAGGCAGCGTTTGGATGGTAGGTTAGCTGACTTAGGAGTTATGATTCGTGCGCTGAGATGGGGGCTTGCTTGGCTTAGCTCCGCCGTAAGAGTAGCTATGCTTAGAGAGATTAGAGGTGGAGTTGTGGCGGAAATGGGTTGCGTTGTGTGAGGAATTGGTAAGGTATTTTACATCATGAGAACAGACCGTCTTACTCCATACATGGCTTTAACTATACATAGATAGCTTGAACCGAAAGATATTTCCAAATTGGACCCACCAACGCCTATCATGATGAAGAAAGATTCCTGTCGTATATCATACCAACTCTGCTCGTATAAGACATCCCATAAACACCGTTAACACCCGCCAAGCACATTCCAATAAACTATAATGCCAGCTGATCATGATCTCCACTCCCCTCATCCCTCTCTCGTCCCGCCCCTCACCGCCTTCCTCCCCTTCCCCCTCTCAACATCACCATCTCAACCCCATCATCATTCACCATCCGCCTCTCCCATTTCCGTATAACAACAACTAGCATAAACAGCCAAGCCCCACAATCCCACCAGCTGAATCAACATAAGAACACTAACAAGAACCATAGCCGGCAACGGAATGTGCATCTTCTGAATCTCCAGACCCGGGCTTGCGAAGATTGTCGCGCTATTGGGTGTAGTATTTTGGTAGGAAGAGTCGATAGTGGTAGAGGCAGAGGATGAGGGGTCTAACATAGCTTGACTGATGTAAAAATTAGTGATGGTGAGGGCGGCAGTGAGGATGTCTGGGTTTGAGAAGGCTTGGAGCCACTTATTGAGGTAGGCTGATAGAGTTGCGTCTGTGCAGTGGAGTTGCGAGGGTATCGGGGTTGAGATATTGAGAATAGTGGCGAGGGAGGAGAGTACGCTGGTGAAAGGGAGGCGGAGTTGGGAGCAGGTCAGAGGGCTAGAGTCCATGGCGGTGGCGGCGTTGATGAGGGTATCGTTGCCAAAGATTGCGAAAATGGATGTGAGGAGGGGCCCTGGGGTGGGCATGTGTGAGTTGAGGGTTGGAGGTTGGAGGGGGATATTGGGTCCGGTTTGGTATTGCGTGTCGGTTGCGCTGATGTTGATGATATCTTGTACGGTATGTTTGTTCCAGTAATTGGGTGGTTCGAAATAGGTTAATGTTGTGTTTTGCTGGCAGTGCTGACTGAAGTTGTGTCCTTGATCCAGTTGGACGGGAGATCCACTGGCAGAGGCTGCTGACGAGGCCTTTGTGCTGTCATTTACTTGGACGTTGAACCAATAGTCTTCGGAGATATCCCGCTCATGTTGGTTCGCGGGCAAAGAAAAGTTACCTGATACGCATATTCGAACAGTATATCTTGCCAGAGGGATCGAACTTTCTGATGGGTCTTCATAGCAGCTTGACGGCAAGTCAGAGTATAGCACGGTTTCACAGCTTAAAGAGGAGTTTAGCCTCGGCGCTATGGCTCGCAAAATGCCCGTGTCTGTACCGACTGGTATTGATGTTGTGAAGAACCGTTGGACTGAGGTATTATTACTTTGATTGTAGAGCGCTTTCAAGTCTGTCGGAAATGGCTGGCTGGAATCCATCGGCCATAGATTGTCCTGTAGGTCATCAACGCTCCCTGGAATATTTACTTCATTAATCTCGTTATTGGCAACAGAAGTGATGTTGAACAAGGTGGATCCCACAGGGATAGCGGCACCGGAAGGAGATGCTGTAGCATCTGCAGAGGTGAACACTGTGGTAGGAACGGTATCTACGAAGCCTGCTTGTAGACCCCATATCATGATTGCTGTACCGTTTTTTAGCACTTATTTGATAGACAGATGATCATATCGCTTACCGAGACCACAAAAGAAAACTGATAAGAATAGGAGAGGGCTCGACATGCTCCTGTACGTACCCGATCTTTTCAAATCTCTTAAGGTTCCCTTATCCAGCAAGCCTATGTCCACTAATGACACCCTTTGTTCCATGGTCACTCCTGGGACGCTTTTCTTTGAGTGCCTGAGAGAATATACTGCAGCTGCTTTGGCGCAAATGACAGATGTGACAGGTATGCTAATCGTGCCCAACAACGATGGCATTACTTTTACAAGTTTCCGCCACCGGTCGTTCTCTCTGTACTGTTCATCACTGAACCGCCCGCTCTCGTCGTAGTAGGTCGCAAATGAGATAGGCTTGTAGGATAGTACGCAGGTGATCGTCCAGATCGCGACAGTGAGAATGCTATAAACCGTGATGATACAAAGGGCTGACTGGTGACGTCTAACTCCTCTTACCGTGGTGTTAGAACGGTCTTTAGGCTTATTGCGTCTCGCCGTGAGTAATTGGAATAATGGGAGGCCACAGATTCTGTTCCCTTTGGGAGACTGCGGCCTTTTCATCTCTCCTTGCTGGTTTGCCTTTGTCTCGTGGTGAACACGGGTCTCAGGACTCGAGTTTTCCAGACAGTAGGAACAGTTCAGGACACGATGTTGACCATCTGCGTCTAGGTTGTGGTGACTAGCTCTATCATCCTGGTGATTAGAAAGAGCTACAGGTGGGTCGATGCTGGTAATTGCGCTCGGTAACTCAAAGTTCAAATCTTGTAGTGGACCTTCGGGGTGGCTAAGGTCCGTTGCTGGGTTTGATGGTCCCTGGAGCGGCGATGGTGGAGATCCTTGTGTGAGATCCAAATCGTGCAATGAATTGACCGTTGTCGAACGTGACAGGGTATTTCCAGACAGTTCGCTCACAAGCGAGTATCTCGACGCCGTCTCCACTGTCTCAGCAGCAGCCATCGCGACCGAGACCAACAAGGATATGGAAAGGAAGAGTCGGGAGGAATGGTGTGAATTCGAATGTGATTCCTAGTGAAAGTTGTTTGTACATGGGAAGGACAGTGGGGAAGGAAACATGTGGACAGGGTGCCCCTTCAGACGATGAACACATCTGACGTGGCCTTGAAGAACGGCAGTGCATCCTCAGAGCCATGCCACTCTCCTACGGCTCCACCTCTCAGGGCGGAGGGCCATCAACCCAATTTCTCAGTATTTCGATCTGCCGGAATAGCACAAGCGCATAGCTAATGGCTGTTGGAACACGATGATGGCATACGACCGAATTGATTGTCCTGCGTTAAGGAGCTGAACTGTTGTCGTTGTATGACAAGGCAGCGCAACAACCGGCTGGTCAGGACTTACATGAGGTAACTACAGGAAACTAGCTCCGCACTCTAGCCGACCTCTGCAAGTAACAGGGCGAGGAGATCGATGTTCCAATCCAATCCCGTGTAGCGCCCAAATGATTTGCCAGGTTGAACCTTCATAGCGTAGGCGCAGGAAAATGCTGAGAAGCAAGTGCATCATATGGGTGGGGAAGGGACGTCTCTGATTCAGTCTCCCTCGAGGCGAAGCCGGTTCCTATTTTAAGGAGCATAGCGCGGCCCAGCGCCCTGCAGGGTCCCTGCTGAGCCGTTTCCATTTTAGCCACATCGGCCAGCAATTGCCTCGTCATCGCGGCGGTGCTGCAGTGTAGACGGCGCGCCTCTCACCCATACAAAGTACACTTAGCTACGAGGGTATAGTTCCCTTTCGACTTAATCAAGAGAACTTCTCCACGCAAGCGAGAACATCATCCATGAAAATTGCGGAGTCCTCCGTACTCATCTCCTTCCCTACCACCCCTCCATTCCGTTTCAATTCCTCCACTGCGTCATTGTCCTCGAGCCCCCAGGCCGCTGCCAGCCCCAGAGGGGTCAACCCTCTCGCATCTATTGCATTGACATCTACTCCCTTATCTAAGAACATCCGGACCAGGTTGCCGTTGCCTGCAATAGCTGCCCTGTGCAACACTGTCCAACCCTCCCGAAAACCTGATGGTCCCGTAGTCCTCGCTTCCATGCTCGCGCCGTTGTCGAGAAGTAAACGGACCAGGTTCTCTGACGGTTTGCGGGCGTAAAACGCGACGAACAACGGCGTCAAGCGCGACGAATTGGGCGCTTCGATATTGACGCCAAGGCGGAGGAGCAACCGGACTGCGTTCTCTCTTCCACCCATGACCGCCAGGTGTAAGGGCGTGTCATTGCGTTGATCTTTAGCTTCTAAATCTGCTCCCCTGCTGATGAGGGTACGCATTGCATTCACATTACCCTTCGAGGCTGCTTTGTGCAAGGGAGTCTGACCATATTTGTTTTTTGACTTCACATTTGCATCGTTGTCAAGGAGTACAAGGAGGGCGCTCTCTTTGTCATATGAGGCTGCCTCGTGCAAAGGAGTCAAGCCTTCATGATCTTGCGCTTCCAGGTCTACACCTAGGCCCAAAAGTATGCGGAGCATGTCTATGCCATCCCCAGTCACGGCACTGTGGAGTAGAGTCTCGCCGTTCCCGCCCCTCGTTCCTAGATGTGCGCCCTTCTCGAGGAGCATCGCAAAAGCAGCACTTCTGCCGTGCCTTACAGTGCGGTGTAAAGCAGTGAAACCCTGGCTGTCTTCGGCTTCGATGTTTGCGTCTTGTTCGATGAGAAACCCTACCATTTCGGCTTGGTCGTTGATGGCAGCGCGAATTAAGGGTGTCTCCTTGTATTTATTCCGCGCTTCAATATGAGCATTGTGCTCGAGCAGAACTTTGACAACACCAAGATGGCCACCACGAGCCGCGCCATGCAAGGAGGTCTTGCCATCCGGTCCTTGCCCATTAACATTTGCACCATTCTCGAGCAGCAGTCGAACCACATGCTCGTGCCCATTGTAAGCAGCGGCACAGATAGCTGGGCCATGATAAAAGCTACTGTTGCCTTCGACATTCGCACCATTCTCTAGGAGCAGTTTCACAGCAGTTTCGCGACCAAACCGAGCCGCGAGGCCCAATGCTGTGCCGGTTCCTCGACGCTTGTAATCTGAACCCTCTTTCTCAATGTCCGCACCATGCTGAATAAGAATTCGACAAATATCTACATGGCCACATGCAGCTGCTGCGCAAAGCGGCCGGCCGTAGCAACCACCTAGAGAATTTACAAGTTGGGCTCTGTTGCATGGTTGCTCATGATCAATTAAGCCTCTGACTGCGTCTGTAAAGCCGATGTAAGCGGTGTAGTAGAGGGCAGAGCCGAGTTCGTTAGGGTGGATATAGCTGGTGAATGGCTTCTTCCTGACCATGTCTGGCCGGTGTACCAGGAGCCAACTTCGCATCGCTGAATCCGATTGGAAGAGCTGCATAGATAGCAGATTGGTTGATGCTCGAGAAGCTGATAGAAGCTGTCCTTCGTCCATTATCACCTTCATATGGACATACCAGTAGCGGCAAGCATAGTAAAGGAGTGGGAACAACCGTAGGTCTTCTGCAGAGTTTGTGCGCTCCTTGGCTGTAGTAAAGTGAAGTATATATGCTAAGCAAGCTTCAGTGAGGAATTGATTAGCAGCGACAAGGTCAGTTCCGCAATACGAAATCGGTTCACGCCGTATCTTCTCACTCATTAAGTATTCTTTGACGGAGAAGTGTGCGAGTCGGATTTCTGGTCTGCTAAACTTGGTATTAGTGGATATAGAAACTAAGCCTGGCAGAATTTGCATAATGTCATAGGGGTCAGAAAGGCGGTTCTCTGGATTGTAGGCGGGTTGTCTACTGGGCGACAACAAAAGCGCCTCCACTAGCTCATCAAGCATGAGAGGCCGTCCTGAGAATGTCAGCCACTCCAAAGCGGTCAGTGCATCCTCGCGGTAATCCTCATGAATCTCGGTGAGAATGCGAACATATGTTTCTTCAAGATCTTTGGGCAACGACCTCAACTTCTTGCGCACTAGGCTTGGCTTCAAGCATGTTTTCAATGCTTGAAGTTGGCAGACGACCCAACGGAACCTATAAGCTAGTAAAAAAAAAGCAGGAGTCTTCATAAACGGGTGCAAAAGCTTACATGCCAGTCGCGCCACGCAAAAGTGTCTCTTCAACTTCAATTACCAGATCACGAGGCCATCTTTTTTCTTGGCTTAATATTTCTAATTCGCTTTCCACATATACTTTGATATCTGCATCGACCTCGGCGCTTCCTATCGAGATCGCAGGCAAACATAACAACGGAGCTAGTGCTGATTCGATGTCCGTTTCCCGCCTGCTCGTAGTGAGAAGATGCAGGCTTGAGTTCGCCCACCCGTGCAAATCCTTGAAAATCTTTAGGAGGTCTTCGCGCTCGTTGTTTTCTTTGGGGCATTCATCTACTGCGTCAACAACAACAAACGCGTCTTCAAATCCTTCCAGACTCCCCTTCAAGGCAGTCAGCAAGTCCTTCCAGGTGGGCGTTTGATTTCCATCGTTGCATTTCTGGTAGAGCCTTCTGACTCCATCTGGCAACATGGAGCATTGGAAACAGAGCTGTGCGATGAGGGACGACAGAAAATTAGCAGCTTTCTGCATTGTGGGTTCGTTGAAATCGAAATAGTAGTAAGCGAGAGCCGATTTCCTGTCTTCCAAACAATTCGCTTGAAGGTAATCAATGATAGTAGAGCTGCAATCCATCAACAAAGTGCTTTTGATATAGATGGTGCAGATCACCTAAGAACGGTCTTGCCACAGCCCGCTGTCGAAAAGTCAGAGCTTTCTGCTCATGTTATTGATGGAGCACCCTACCGGTCCCGTGCAACCACATGAAAGAGTTTGGGGTTGAGCTCCAGTCTGCGATATCCCTACTATTGAGTAGCCAGCGACCGGTGGTTGGCTGATGCTTCCTACGTTGTTCAGCGTGGTGGGAAGATGGATCTGTGGTCGAAAGCCAGACTATTATCTCTTTCTTGAGGCGCTCTTCCCCATGTTGTTGCCGGTTTATACCTTCATTAATTCGAGCATTGGCAAAGTCCTCTCTCAAACCTTTGATGCCAGTGTCAATTTCGATGCTCAGGTTGCTATAATATGTAAGTTGCAACCAAGCCACAACGAATGACTCGACACTTACGCTTGGTCCGTCGTCAAAGCTAACGTGAAACTTGACTTGTATCTCTCAAGTGCAAGCACCATTTTGTTCACCTTATCGCTCTTCAATGGCCACTTCAAAGCTCTCCGTCCTAGCTTTCTCATGCCTTCATGGGGGTCTAATTGCGTCTTGATCTGTTGCAACTGAGCAGCACATTGCTGAGCAGGGCCATTGTTCTTGTTCAATAGTGCCAATGTAGCAAATTTAGCGGCATCAGCCCCATCAAGTAGATCAGATATCTGCTCAAGGATCTCATGGATTGCTAACACCTCATTGCTGAGACGCTGGATCTCGTCGCGAGACTGCTTGACACCAATGTAGTACTCTTGACACAAAGAGAAGACTTGAGCTGAAAGCTGAACTATTGAGACGAGATTCGCCGCAACACTTAGGCCATCCATCTTGTGGCCTTTGATCACTGGGAGGCAGGTACACTGATAATATCCAGACGCAAAGATGACACAAGAAGCTCGATGGTGTCATCGAAGCTCTTCGATTGCGGAACCCTAGACCTTCCAAAAATATCATTTCTAAACTGAGATATTGGATGGGCAGTTGGCTCCTTTCCGCCGCTTGTGTGCCCCGCGCTAGGAAATACTTGGCACTCTCTTATTGGCCCTCAAACATTTGCCGCTTACAATGCGAATATCAGATTATCAGCAGTGCTAGTAACAAAATACGGCTGCAGTACGGCCTATCAAATATGACGAAATACATGCGGGCCTGCGACCCTACGATGTGTAGAATTACGGCTCTGCAATTATTGCTCTAAGCCATTGCGTCTATCACCAGGATAATACAGATGTCATGCATGTAGAGACACCGTAGAACAAAGATCTTTACATCTCGCATGAGAGTTGAGTGGTGATAATACTAGACCACATTTAACGGTGCCGCATTCGGCTTTCCCGATGCTCAAAGGATGCAGAAATCTTCAACAAGAGATATCAATCGTCAAAGAGTGAGGCCTGGCAGCTTTCGAAGCACTGAAGTTCTCGTGTCGAGTTGCTTAGAACCTCATCATGATATTGGATAGGGTCTCCGATGCAGCAGATGGGCAGATGTTGACAACCAGTCCATGACTCATGCCAAGTTCTCCAATGTCAGCGCTCTTTATGGAAACGTCGGTTTAACGAAGTAACTGTCATGGTACCAATAGGTGCCCGTACGTATATTCGTGATAGATAGCAAAGCACTCACTCACTCACTCACCACTTTATGACTTGTCCCCAACCACTCCCCTCTTCCAGCGCTCATCTTCCTCGGACCAGGCTTCCACCTCGGGCTCCGGCCCAAGTGGTGTAATACTCTTTGGGTTGATATCCAAGTGGGACTTGCTGTAATTCTCCTTGATATGCTTGAAATTCGTCGTCGCCTGGACGCCAGGTACATTCCAATAGAAGTTCTTCAGCCAACGATTCAGGGATGGGTAATTGTGTCGTATACTCTTCAACATCAGCTTGAAGTGCTGTTGGTATATGGTATCGAAGCGGACAAGAGTCGTGTAGAGTTTGATGTCCACTTCGGTTGGATGCGGAGTGCCTGGGATGATGAAAATGCTGTTCTGTTCTTTTAGCATCTTCTCAAGTCGATCAAGGGTTTCAAAGACGACCACGGCAGCGGAGTCATAGGCTTCCTGTGTGGGTGCGAAGCCTGCTTTGTAAACACCCGTATTGAGATCAGGTGACATCCAGCTGTTGATTTCATCGATCTGGCGCTTCAACTCTGGTGGGTAGAAGTTGAGCTTCCGGCGCGGGTCATCTTTTGGGAGATGGTCGCTAAAAGCTGTATTAAGCATCCGCATTATATCCTCGCTTTCATTGTTGACTATTTGATTGGTCTTCTTATCCCATAGCACCGGTACGGAATACTTTCCCTTGTACTCGTTATTGCTCTTGAGGTAGACCTCGTGTAGAAACTTAGAGTGGAAGAGGTGATCGATCGTGCTTCCAGGATATTCATCATCGGTAGTAGGGAATCGCCAGCCACCGTCCTCCTTGGGGTATGGTTTGACTATGCTCATAGGAAGGAAGGGCTGGAGGCCTTTGAGTTCGCGCGTGATGATGACGCGGTGGGCGAAGGGGCAGAAGAGGCCGACTTGCGCATTGATTATTAGCCATCCCATGTTTGATTGAGATGTCGTTTCTGGCAAAGAAAAGGTCTGAGCTCACCGTAAAGGTGGTAGCGATCTGGCTCCACTGGGTAGGAGGGAGATCCGAGGGTGTGGCGCCAGGAGCCATCGGTCGGAGAGACATTGGGCATGATGATCGTCGGCTAGAGGAGATTGATTAGATGCTGGAAGCCGGTGATAATAGCGCGAATGTAGTTATGCGTGAATTGGAAATTGAAAAAGCTTGTGATGGAGGAGATGAGGAGATGAGGAGATGAGGTTGGGGCCCGATCCGTAGAGCAGCCCGCTGCGTGATGGCAGGTTGATGTCAGAGTGGTACTAAGAGGTGCAGAGCCAAGCGATATCATAGCGCAGCTGTCTTCCCTACATATTAATGCTGTAAGTAAGCATAGAACTTTTAGTAGAAGCGTCTCCGGCTTCGGTCTTGTCTTTGGATATTGACGGCGGCATGATGCAGGACCATACTCATACTTTTTAGTTAGAGGGTTAACACACCGGCAGCAGGCTTCCGAGCTCCCCGGATCGAGGGAGTGTGTTTTGTTGTTTTGTGAGCGTACTTCTGAGAATGGGGACGAAGCTTGATCGACGACCGTTTCATGACAGCGATTGCACTAGACAGCTACAGGGATTTACTTATCTATGCGACACGCCACGATAAAGTCCCTGCATCGGCACTTTGTCTGTCAGATAATATATACGAAAATTGATATGGTGATATGACCCTGCCCCATGCCCTTCCCACGGTTACTTTTGGCCCAAAAAGTGCCCAAACGTTCCTCCAACGAGTCGGTTGGGCTGTCGCATAACCCGAAGTGTCGACGTCAACGATCCCAATCGAGCCTTGTGACAACTGCCTCATGCAACTGAGCATCGCAATTGCGCCAATAGACCCTTTGCCGTGACAAGGAGTGATATCATAGCGACACCTTGCCTGATTCCTGATTCCCTCTCGTGGCCTTCCACGCCCATTCTACCATAGTTATGGCCTAAGGGATGACAACCAATCAGCAGGCGCTTTGGGCCCGGTACTTATCTTGGGCAGCTGTTAGGCACGTCTTGGAAGGGCTTTAGGGTGGTTCTAGGGCCTAGGCTGCGGGTTTTAGACTTAGGGAGGGGGATGGTTTAGGGATGGTGAGGAGTGGCTAGGGATAGACCCGGCGGCCGCGGATGGCTGTTGATGCATTTGGGAGCGAGTCGGGAGACTCTTTGATGATCGATGGGGAAAGCTACCAACCTTCTGCATCTTGCCTATGGAACTATGGCCCTGGGATCCCCATAGAACTAATTTCCCCCTTCCCTTCTCCTCCGCATATCTTTTTTGATTGATTGCTGCACTGGGTACTGTAAATATAGGCTGCCTGTCACTTCTTCGTCACTTTTTCTTCATGTCCGGAATTCCTTCTTTATATCACTACTTTTTTATATGATATTGCTTGCTACCTTACCTGACCTCTCAATCTGCCCTGGCGCATTCTGTTGAGCTATGTAACGTCATTTGCCAACCCACGATAATTAAATCATCATCCCGCAACAACACCCCTCAGCATTCACGGCTCACCATTGACATACACCGCCCTTTACGCCTATCTCTTCCTTCTGGGAACTCCTTGCAGCAAGGTGGATACTCAATGGCCCCTTCCAGCCTCTCATAGCCCTGTCGCTACCATTTTTTCAATTTACCGGGCACGTGGAAAGTTGCTAGGATCGCTATCTTTGTACCCTCTCTTATGCAAGATTATCTCCGAGCCTCCCACCATCATTACAAAAAACAATTCCATCACCGTACACCAAACGTACACCTAGGCAATTCCTTCCCCTCCCTCCAATTCACACATATTATCCACCGACCCGACCAGCACCTTCCGCGTCCCTGGACGCCTCTTCACTTCTCCAATCCATTCCATAAAGTGGGGCCCATCCGCGATGGCAACGACCCAGCCAACGAGCTTGCTCACTGCTCGACCCAGTCAAGCATATACAACACCGCCAAATTCGCAGCCACACCAACAATTCGCACCTCAATATCCTCCAAACATTCCACAACAGCGCCCCCAGCAATTTTCTTCACAAATCCCCCAGCAAAACCCAACAGGTTTTCCACCCATGGACTCCTCTTCTCAGACACCGCAAACCCCTACGAACATATCTCCCGTCTCTCCTCAAAATCCTGGTACCTTCCCCAACCTTCCACTCGCGAATCGCCAACTGCGCCCACCAAAATCCCCCATGTACGTGCCCGCCGCGTTGCGCCCAACAGAACGACCGCACCGTCCCTCCCCGCTCACTCCTCCCCGCTCCATCCACGGCAGCACAGATAGCCTAGAAAACGCAGAAAATCGACCAACAAGCAAGCGATCCACAACAACCAGCAGCGCTCTCCAAAATGCTCTCGGAAAACTCAGCGAAGACGAACCTCAACCTTTCCCAATTCCCACAGCAGATCTCCCGGAAGTGACCGGCCCGCCCACGCGCAAGCACTGGAAACCCGACGCCAACGCGACGATCTGCGATGCGCCAGTATGCCAGAAACATTTCGGTTTATTCGAGCGCCGGCATCATTGCCGGCACTGCGGAAACGTATTTTGTGGCGAGCATTCCGAGTGGACAATCCCGCTTGATCAGAACGCAGATTTTCATCCAGCCGGGGTGATTGAACGGGCTTGCGGGCATTGTTGGGGTGAGTATGGGCGGTGGGTAGAGGAGAGGAGGGAGATGGCGCAGGCGGAAGGGGATGAGGATGGTGGGGAGGTGGGAAGGACGTCTAGCAGACCCATCAATAAGGGGAATGCTAAGAGTCCTGAGGGACACAAAGGGAGTATTGCACAGAGTTTAACCAGGGATTGGAATTGGAGCACTTTCTAGGACCTCAGGATCAAACGGTTGACGTTCATCTGTTGGTCCTCCTGAGCTCATGCGGTCCTGTGTAGCTCCTAGTTCGACCGAGCTCAGCCGAGCGACATTCTTCTTCCGATACACCGGACGCTTTACTGGACCGACTCCTCTTTCACTGCGCATTTTATCTATCCACATCCTCAACAGATCCATCCTCACTCCCCGATTACAGGGCTTAATTGCCGTTCTTTCAACACAAACACCCCCAAAGTCACGACTCCTCAAACATCACCACCAACCTCATCTCATCAACAACAACACCTGATCATGCAACACATTTCGATTCAATACCATCCAATTTCGCAAGGCGTCCGGACCATTACCGTGCATGCAATGCGGCTACAATACAAACCATAAACATAGATTCGCCTCGACCCTTCACACATGAGTTCAGCCGGTTTCATTCCTAAATCAGCCAGCTTACTTGATACCCATTTCATTCGATCAATTTCAGATACCCAATCCCTTTCACTTCTGCTTTAGAATTCTTTTAGAACAACGGGTTTAGCATAGCGCTGGCAGGGGGGTTCAGGAAGGAAGATAGATGAGATGACGGAGACGTATGCATGCAATGTATGTATGTTCAAATAGATGAGTAAGGCACGATGAAAGAAGAGTACTACCACGATATGAAGAAGAACAAACAATGCAAAGATAGTTCCACACGCAACCCCACCCCTTTTCCAACCTCCCCACTATTGCACGCCCACCCTACCTACCTTACATTTCTTCGCTTCTCTTCCACGCACAATCCCCAAATAGGTACTGTACTACTCCACATATAACCCACAGACATTTCAATAAACCTACCACAGCATCCCCTTTTCCCTCAAGCACCCACCAAACGAGGCTTTTTCCCTAACGTCTTAAGCATATCGCACACTAGGTACATGACAGGTTCCTTAATGCAACCAGTCATAAGATAACATATATTTTAAATAAATCATTGTCGAGTTAATCGGATAGTTTATATAAGCATCGAATTTAGGATTTCGGAGGTATTTGTGTAAGGTATCTTACGTCTGGGGAGGGTGTGGGTGGGTAGGTTATGCAGGAT
>NAPT01000192.1:0-45986 GCA_002927785.1 Cladonia uncialis | reverse complement strand
GAGGTGGTGAGGGAGATGGAGGAGGGGAGGGCGAGGTATAGGTTTGTTTTGGAGAATAGGAGTAAGGCCTAGGACTGTCGAGGAAAGGATACAACGTATTGGTCAATGAAGAGAGAATTGAATTTGATGCGTTGCACTATTGTCTGACAAGGTCACCCGCTCAAGGCTTACCCCGTTGTCCACACATGAACGCCTTCGCTCGTCAGAACACATGATTGCGAAACTGAATCTCGACACATAACTTCTCCTTGCCCTACTTCATCATACTTCCCAAAATATCCTGTCCATCGCCCTTCGTCTCAATAGTCTTGAACTTATCGCCACTACCTTCACCCTTCGCAGCTTTCTCATACGCCGCTTCGCTCCTGTCAGTCAATAGCTTCAGATCCGCATTACTCAGCACATCAGCTCCTTCACCTGGATCATAATTCTCGAAATCCTCATTAGCAAGGATCTGCTGCAACTCCGTGTACTCATCGTCGCCGCCCTTTCTAGGTTTACGATCCAGTATGCTTCGAAATTTATCCTTTTGTATTACGAGCTTCTCGAGCCGACGCTTCCCGTCTGCTTTTTCGAGGAGAGTCTGCTCAATGGTACCTTTTGTCGCGAGACGGTAGATTATGACTGGTCTTGTTTGGCCGATGCGGTGAGCGCGGTCTTGAGCTTGCAGATCTTGCTGAGGATTCCAGTCGCTATCAAATAGAATGACAGTATCCGCCGCTGTGAGATTGATACCTTGCCCACCAGCCCGGGTGCTGAGGAGGAACAGCTGATGATCAGCTTGATTGTTGAACGCTTCAATCGCCTCTGCACGGTCTTCCGCTTTGACAGCCCCATCAATGCGGCAAACAGGCCACCCACGCAAAATCGTAGCCCAGTCTTCGAGAATGTCGAGTTGTTTTGAAAACTGCGAGAACATTATAATTTTGTGACCCTTGGAGAAGAGATAGGGTACTAAACGATCTAGCATGACCATCTTGCCAGACTCAGTGACAAGGGTTTCATCTGGGTCAGCATCTGGAGCCCAAGGCCAGGAGAAGTGATGGGGACTATTGCAGGCCAGGCGTAGTTGCATGACTGGGTTTTGAAGCTTCTTTTGGCTCACTTCCTTCCTCGCTTTAGACAATGTCTCCGCACGCTCACGCTCTTCCCGTTCATCTTCATCCTCTTCTTCGCTCTCGCTCTCTTGCTCTATCTGCTTGAAGTACTCACGATCACTTACTTCAGCGTAATTCTGGCGTCTACTGCTTCTCCCAGAACGTATACTGCTTGCAGGCGTCGACCCTCTGGATGACTTCGCGCTCTTGTTGGGAGTTGATGTACCGCTTCCTGCCTTTCGCTTCTTGCCCTTCATCTCACTGACTCTGGAATCTTCTAGCTTCTCTCCGATTCGTGCGATAGCCTTTTCTTCCAGATATGCTCGAATGTCGTCATCTTTGATTTTACGGTATAACTCCTTCTGTATCGGAGTGAGTGGTGCATACAGGATGTATTCCCGCTTCTTGGGCAGATTTTGCTCAACGTCATTCTTTACTCGCCGCAGGAGGAAGGGTTTCAGAATAGCGTGGAGGGATGCAACGGTTTTTTGCTGTCTCTCTTTAGAGATGAATTCCTTGTGACCCTCCTTGTCCTGCACGTCCGAAAAGTCAAACATGCTCTCAAAGTGTTCCAGATCCGCAAACGCATCAGGTAGGAGGAAGTTGAGCAAAGACCAGAGCTCGGTCAGGTTATTTTGTAGGGGTGTACCAGTCAAAATCAGGCGGCTCTCCGAAGGATACTGCTTAAGCTCTTTGACAAGCTTGCAATTGAAGTTCTTCAATCGATGACCTTCATCGACGACGATGAATTTCCATGGATAGGAAGCCAGATACTTTTTGTCCCTCATACAGATCTCGTACGAGGTACAGACAACCGGAAACTTGGTCCCCTTCGAGTCACCCTTAAGCTGCTGCCTCCTTATCTGCCCTCGAGCTTGTGGTGATCCGTGATACATCACTACAGGTATATCCGGGGTCCAGAAACTAAATTCTTTGACCCAGTTGTTGACCGTACTCAGCGGCCCAAGGATCAGGAAAGGCCCATTTGTACCGTTCTCGCGCAGGAAAGCTAGGAAGGAGATGAGTTGGATCTGCAGTGCGATTAGCAGAGCTCCTCAATGCGTGCAGAGCGCGTGATACACACAGTCTTCCCAAGCCCCATCTCATCCGCCAGAATCCCGTTTAACCCGATCTGATACAGGCACGTCAACCACGTCAGCCCCTCTAACTGATAGTCCCTCATCTTTCCGCCCTTCACCAACTTCGGCTGCGCAGACATGCCAACCTTCCTCGCCTCCAGCGCCTGTTTCAATTGATCCATGACGGCCGAAGAGAAGCCCTGGCTTCTATTAAGAAACCACTCCAGATCCTTCAGGTATCCCTTGTCCTGGCCTTCTTTTCCCCATCGCTCTTTGTCGGCTGCTTTTCTCTCTTTTTCTTCGCGTCTGCTTTCCTTGCGAAGCCGCTCTTCCTCTTCGCGCATCTTCTCGATCTGGGGATCGTATGCAAAATCGGCTGCTGAGGGCGGTGAGGACGGAGGGCTGGACGCGCTCGAGGCGGCGTCGTCGAAGGATCCGGGTGTCATCGGTGTGGAGCTCATATTCGCAGGAGGTGAAAGCGATCAGGCGATGATCGCGTTGGAGTAAGACCTATGGCTTTGGCAGGTCTTGGTAGTGTCAATTACTTCGAATTGGAGGAGCAATCGAAAGGACAATTATAGCCGTGTAAGAGGTCAAGTACAACTTTCGAAGTCCACTGAGCGATGCAATGCCCATGGAAAGGTACAGCTCAGTAACGCCAATCGCGCTCGAACTTCTTCGCCAGGGAATTGCCACTCTCGTCACTCAAGTCTCTTCCTTAACGAACCAACCGAATTGCGTTTCGAAAGAAAACCAAGTAATGCTCGTTGAAGAGGGAAGCCCAGCAGCAATGGTCCAAACATACACACGCGTCTCAAGGAGAGCGTGGTACCTGCAGGGGAAGAAAAGGCCCAGATTGCCGGAAGTGGTGATGTCAATTTAGCTCACAACGCGACGGACGCGATCGGAATCACGTGTTAGATCAAGATCTTACGGCGAGGACGATCTGTATCTCCACCTACCTAGGAGTACGGAACGCTGGGAGGAACTTTGATTGGGCCCGCTTCTAGCTCGGATGATTTATTGGCTGAGACAGTCGTCAATGGGCAAGGCATAACTTTGGGGCTGATCATTCGCTTGTTCGGTAACCATTGGCGAAGTGTGAAGAGATGCATATACATGAATCGAGTGAAGGTGTCTCTACTTTGAATTAATGAAGGCATGTGTCCTATCTAATACATGTGTAGTAACGATGTTGGTCTTCCGGACACCATGAGCAATCCTTACACTCCCTTACGCCCCATTGGCGAGCCGCACTCCCTACCCTTGATTTCCTCCACTTTTCTTCGTCTTCCTGGCAGCAGAAGTCGATGATTCAGGATCCACGGTACCTGCTAAGCCCGGTTCAGACCTGTCTGCGCCGTCCTCAGAGCCCCCACCGGATGAACGCTTCCTCTTGTTTCTTCCATCTCCACCATGCGAAGTCGCGGCATAATTGTTGCTGTTCATCGGTGCGACTGGTATAGGCCTGCTAGATAGGCGACCTGTGGCGGAGGATCTATAAGGCTCTATTGGCGGAGTAGGCAGTTGTGATTGGGAATCGTACTTTTGGCCAGCTGGCATGTCGTTGGGTCGTAGAACACTTCTACCCCTTTCGTCATCTTGTGATGGTCGAGGGACAGGTCCAACGGGTTGTTGTTTTTTTCGACGTGCTGATGCGACTGGGAAAGGCCGACTGGGTACCGTATGCGGTGCTACTGTGGAGGAATGGGTACGGAACAGTTCAGAGGTTTTAGGCCGACTGTGGGAAGAAGTCCTGGATTGCTTTTCCTTGTCTTGTGCATCTTTGGCTTTTGATAGAGCGGTATCAGCGCGTGGTTGTGGCGGTGGGGCCCTAGCCTGCGTGGATAGTTGCACCGGTCGTGGTGAGGAACCACTAGGTTCTTCATCCGAATTGGAAGATTCCTCCATTCCAGCCGTCATTGTTGCGCCATGGTCACTCTGTGAGTATGGAGCGCCCGTGAGGGGTTCGTACCATACTAATATGGAGGGATCGAACCCGACGTTTTGAAGATACCGTTTGGCTTTGTTGACCTCAGCACGAGTTGCAGTAATGAATGCCTCTTCACCAGCAGAACGATATATGGTCCGATTCATCATATCCTGGTTTTCTTCTGAGCTTATAGTTCCTCCCTTCAGCAAAATCTCGCGCTGATGATCTCTCAATAGCTTGGCATTCCGGTCTTCCTCAGCCTGGCGCTTTGTACGTTGAATTAGAAGCCGCGTCAAGTCGTCTTTCTGCGAGTCATCCAGCCGTAGCGCGTTCATGATTGCATCAGGATGAGCATCATACAGCCCATTAACAGTATCCGCAACATCCAATTTGACAGCGATACCAAGATCATCCCATGATGGAGGCGGGCTATCCTCAGCGACTTCTTGGGGAGGTTCCTGTGTGACCGTTGCTTGTGGCTCATCCTCGTCACTGTCCTTCATCGCTTCCATCTCACGGTCAAAGTCAGTCATCTCAGCCCATTCCTCCATAAGCTTCATATTTCTCATATAGATTGGATTGTTTGGTCCATTGTCATTGGGCCCAAGACCCTGGCCTCTCAAATTTGCCCCGGCGCGAGATGCCGTGGTGGTGCCCATGGTGATCGTAGGACGTTGCCTTGGCCCCGGTCCAGCAGTAGCGGCATTTGGAGGTACTGAAAACATGTTGGGCAAATGTTGGGAGTCTTCACGCCTAGAGCGTTCAAGAAGGTGGTGTACTGTCTCTTCTTGCTCGTCCGAGTCAGAAGCCGATAATGCGAGTTCTTGATCTGGAGTCGTGTTAGGATGAGCTTGACCGTCTTTTGGAGAATTTTTGGATGAAAGATGGGGAGTGAATGGGATTACCGGACCGCGATAAGTGTTCCCTTTTCGTCTTGGTACTCGCTTAGGTGGTGATGGGGATTTGAGCTGTTGCTGTGGAGGAGAATTTCGCGGAACTGCACCGATTTTTTCACGTGTTGAGTTTTCGGTTGGGGAGCTTGACACTGGTGATGGCTTGTAATCGGAGTCATCATATCTCTTCGGGGCCTTTCTCACGTCGGGGCTGCGGGTATGCATAATTTCTAAGATGGAATATGATAGTTATCAGAGTCTCCACTTCGTCAGCAACTGATACAACACAAGGATACTGATCGAGTCAAATGGAATAAGTTAAAAGGTTGGGGAATGGGTGGGGAGAGAATATTTGTTAGTGTTGAGCCAAGTGTCGTAGTGTGAATAAAAGGAAGGCGCTGGTCATGCAAGGTTGCCACGGTTGAGATTTTGTCCAAATGGTGAAGGATGTAGGCATGCCGAGAGCTGCTTACTTCGATCCATCTTGAAGCCGTAAGATCACAGCAGTGGACACTGTTGAGGGCAAAAACCATATTCAGCATTTGCTTTGAGAGGCATTTAGTTACCTCTCACCAGAAGTGGGTTTGTGTCGAAAAGAAAATTGTGAGCACTTGCCAAAACATAGTCGCCGGGCATCTATGCGAGGGTATCATAAAATCCACGCTGAAATCCGCCATTTAGTAAATGCTCAAGAATCTGATCTATCATGAAAAGGAGCAGAGCCCACTCTCCTCTCAAATCTTTCGTGATCCATATGCCCCTCGCCCCCATCCATGTCAGTATCATCATCATAAGCATCATCAAGTGTTCGCTTTGAAGGATTCGCAGATCTTTCAAGTGTCCTGTTGCTTATTCCTAACACCCCAACATCCCCATGGCCGGCCATTCGGCTGTCCGCTTGTACAACATCCCTTTTCGCCTTTAGGATGATTTCATAAGTCGCAAGTAGATTCCTTAGTGGATCGTCAAAAGCAACAGCAAAGCGCTGAGCTTGGACGATCTGCACGGCTTTGACGAGATCCGCGGAGTACATGGCCATAATGTACGCCGTTACCACTGTTGCCGAGCGCTCATTACCGCTCTCACAGAATACCAACACCTTACCAGGCACAGGCGATGAATGAGGCAGGCCGGGGGTCGTTGGTGGAGCCGCTTTTGCTTGCTGAAGTTGATACATCGTTGAGAGGTGTGCATTGATGACCGCAACGGCCCTTGGGAAGGCCGCGATAAGCTCTTGATTCCCCGCCACGTCAATTGCTTTGCTCTCAATCCCGAGCTCTTCCGCTAATTTTGACCCTAGCACTTTGGCCTGCGCCGACCTAGTATTCCGTACTGCTAAAACCATTGTTATACCTTCTCTTTGTAGGAAGGTCTGATCCCGTGCCGCCGCCATGGGTCCCAGATATAGGAATGGTAGGATTTTCTGTGCCTTCCTGCGCTGTTCGTACTTCCATTCCTAGGCCGAATACCAATTAGACAGGTGCTCAGCACAACGAAAGACTGTGAACTTACCAGCATATTGTTTGAGCAGATGAAGTTCCCGTATGTGACAGTCCGAAGAAACTCTGCGTTGTCAAATCCGCTAGACTCAAAGTCGAAAGATGAGTCTTGGACCACGTGTAGATCTGGTATGCCGCTCGCGTTCAGCGGAGGGGGAGGGACTGTAATGCGAGGAGGGGAAGGGACCCGAAAGCTCCAACTTTGGGCAGGCGAGTGAGACGTAGCCATATCAATCGCAGGTATAGGTACAGGCATGTTGGCGGGTTGTTAAAGGTTTTGGAAGTGAAGTGTTAGGGAGGGGCGAGCAACGCTGTTCTGGCGAACGCAGTGAAGTCGCGCTTGAGAAAATATCACTCCAGCGGTGGCTAGTGCACTCGTCGAGCTGTCGAGCGATTGCTGCAGTTGAGGATTTTAGAGGTCTCAACAGGACACAGTGAGCCGTATCGAACCATGGTTGAAGCCCATTCTCACCGCAAACATGGCCATCAACCAACGAGTGTCTCATACATCTTGCGAGCCTTGATATCCAGGGTGCAAATCATTTTTCATTGAATACACTCTAAATGGCTATGTATGATAGTAGTATGGCGCAGATTAGGTGTTTGGTTGAACAGCCTCATCTCATAGCAAGTTGAAACGTGTATATCTACGATTAGTAAGTTTCAGCCTAACCGATAATTCTAGCCCTGAAGGCTCCTTGCCAAACCCCGTGGCCATTTCCGACTCTCTAAAGCAAAACGAGGAGACCTGCACTGTCCGGTTTGGAGTCCAGGCTCAGTATTTACATGTGCGCTCTTATCTCAGAGATTTGTTCAAGGATAGACTTGATAGCTGACGGTTCACATCACAACCAATCAAATACCGTAGGCATATCTGCGTGTACAAGTTATGCAAATTTATGCACACCGCCGAAATTTGATCTAGTTACTGCAAAGATGACTTTCATGAATGCCAAAGAAACGACCCAAATGCAAAGCTCCAAAGAAGTGACTCCATAAGCCCTGCGACTTACGTATCCAAGCAATGCCGACATTTGTACTCTATCAACGGTCTTCTGCATGCTCTTAAAGATCAAGACCGTAGTATTTGACGAGTGGCAACAGGTACAGTGAAGTTATCCAAAAATTCCAGCAGTACCATGTTAACTTGTCACCGTCCACATTTCGATAGACAAGGGTTCTAAAAGCGACAAGGCAACCAAGACAAGTTGGCAGGATCCAAGCATAGAGGTCAAGCTCCCAAAACAGAAGACACGCTACTGTCCAGAACATGACAGGCACGGCGATGGTCCATCTTGCTATCCAGTCACCGTGTACCAATGGCAGTGTGCCTCTTCCTCTGGCTCTGTCTCCCTCTTGGTCCGCTAGAATTGGGATCAGCACTCGCATCAGAAGTGTTCAATGAAGGCTTACCCATGTCTTGAGCCTGGAGCGTTGAGAAGACGATACCGCCAATGATGGCGAGCCACTGATATGCTTCGTCATTGAGAAAACAGTGACCATATCCGCAAGCTACTCTTGTGGCCCCTGAGCTGTAACACACAAACCCTAGGGCATTGATAAAGTTCCGCACAATGTAACTCTCGTCAGCACCACCAAGGTCATTGTACATCCAGGTCAGCACAAACATGGCGACAGTCTCCTCCATTCCGCCGATATAGAAAGTAACAAAGAAGACCAGGGGAATGTTGCCCAGGAGCAGTCGCCTAGCCTGCGCCGCCGAGAGTCTTCCGGCGGGAATTGGCCGCCAGCTTTTGTTGATGGAATCCTCGATGATGGAGTTCGGAAGCCGTTGGTTTGCCAAATCAAAGATCAATACATTCAACCAAGTCCATAACAGCACCAGTGGTAGACGACTGAGTATAGTCATGGGTTGTGGTGACTGGTTTGAGGTAAGGATCGGTCCTGACAGAGCACTGCAGATGCCAAACGCTGTCTCTGGAAAGACGATTGACTTCAAGTCGTTCCGAGTAACAAGCCATACTGTCTGTAATTTGTCCAAGATCGATGGCGTTGATTGCTCGGGTGGCTGCTCATGTCAGCCTACCCTCCTCCTTCTCCTTCCATCGTTTCCCTTTTATCAAGGCCAGATGGGTGGTGCTTTACGTACCTCAGGCTCTTGTTTCACGAAGGGAAGCAAGGGAGATTCTTCCTTGCAGGCTTCCGTCGTGGACATATGTCCTACTGGTTTCGATCTTTCCATTGCCACTACGATTTAGCCGGCAAAGAGAATTGGAAAGTGGTGCCATGGCCAGGAGGAGTCGCTTATATGAAATCATCGCTCTCTACTTCGAGGATCCACAGACCGGTATCCGTCGGCCCCTATGCCGGCGTGAAACGATGGTGTACAGTAATGATCGATTAAGTCCGGTGTTGCTTTACTTGGAGCAAAAAGGTTAGGACTATCAATAATTACCCAAGCCATCTTTTCACGCAGGGACTCCGCATGCTCCACATGGATAAGGCCGTCCAAACAGACTGTGCGCCCGGTTTGCTGGTATCTTTGACACAGACTTGGGATCCCAGACCAGAGCATGAACGCTGATCGACCATGCTGACCACTTAGGAAGCGTTGCGCTAATTGACGTGGCATGAATGGGACGAATGGAAGCCATATCCATGGCCTCGGAATCGGAAAACCCGAAACACTAACATTCCGTTGGGATCCTTGCGGCGCATGCTTCAATGCGTCTACGGCGCACGCTTCGTGAACTCGAATCGTTCAAAAGGATGTTGACGATGGCCAGCCCTGACGGTATTGGCGGGAGACTGACTACCGAAGGCAGGCGACTGTCGCTTAGACCGAAGCGCCAAGCATCTACCTATTAGCATTCTCCAACCACTCAACCCATGTACACGTTGTGAGAATGGGAAATGATCTATCGATGGGTACAACACACAAGGCGTCATATACCATGTGTATCGCAGCCATGTGACGTTGGTGAGATTGTGGAGTCGCCGTCTCTGTCCCGCTTCTCCGACAGGGGGCGAGGGGGCGATGATGCAAGGATAGATAATTGCAGCTCTAGCTCGCCGAAGTGCATATGCGGCCCTCAACCAAGATTATTCCATCGAGATGGAAAGTTGTAAATCCTCTAATTCGCGCCTATCAACACCATCGTGTTGGCTATCATTGACACGTCTCTAGCTTTCTCTAAACTTCGCATCTGAAGCCGAGCACGGAGACTCGACGATCAGCCCCCTGCTGCCATTGGACGGGTGAGTTCGAGATTGGAAAGATCTTTCCTTTCGAAAATGACTCTTCTATAATGTCTCTACTGGTTTCCTTCCATCGTTCCCCAGTACCTCGGTCAACGGTACTAGATAGGCAACCTTATTCCTATCATCTCCTCTTTCCACGTCCCTTCCTTGAAGACATACAAACATGATTCCCATGTCAGCGTGTGCCTACGGTGTTACTGCCGTTCTCGGTGTCCTTTCACATGTCGTCTACTTTCGTCGTGGCGAGCATCATAAAGAGACCCTACCATACCTACAGCTTTTCGCCGCCAGCATACCTCTCTCAGCCTTGGCACTGGCTCACTTTCTGCACTTTACTTATGCGCAGGCTATACTCCGTGCGATATGCATTGTTGGATCCTTCCTTGGTGGTGTCTGGACTAGCATGATCATTTATAGAGCATTCTTTCATCCATTGAACAGATTTCCAGGGCCTTGGCCGCTCAAGCTTAGCAAGTTTAGTCAACTTGTGTCTACTTGGAGATTAGATGCTTTCCGCAGGTCATATCGTCAGCATCAGAAGTTTGGCAATTTTGTGCGCACTGGTAGGTCATCCGAGCGCTGCGCTTGTATGCATGGTTTTTATCCAATTACACCATAGCTCGGCAATTATATTTGTGCTTAGAACATCAGTCTGTATTGTGGAATTCGGGCTTTCATACTGTATCTGCTATTGAGGCCGCTTCTTTATTGGGATGATGCCGTCGTGATTCGCTCTTACTGCTTTCCTTTGAAAGAATATATGCATAAGTTACCCTACCCATATCAACTTCTCACATCCATACGCCTTCGTATTCGGGGCCTTTCCCACGCGTTTCAGTCTGCACAAGAATTAATAGACCCGCATCTAATCACATCCACATGCAGGTCCGAACGAAATATCTATCGCGTCCCCCAGCGCTGCCACCGTAATCCTCGGGCCCAAGTCACAATGCCACAGATCACCCTGGTACGAGTATGCCATCTACCAAGATTTGGAATCTCTCCACAGCACAAGAGATTACGCAACTCACGAAGCCCGTCGGCGGGTATGGGATCGTGGGTTTAGCGTCAAAGGTCACATTCTTTTCCTCACCAATCACCACAAAATTCTGTGAACCAAAATCTACTAACTCACAATCCTACAGCCCTTCGAGATTACGAAGGCCGCGTCACAGACTACACCTACGAGCTCATGTCGAAATTCGCCCTCTTCGCCGGTAAACCAATCGACGCTTCAGCCTGGTTCAATTACTACTCCTTCGACGTCATGGGTGATTTCGCCTTTGGCAAATCCTTCAACATGCTCCAAACCGGCTCTTACCACTACGCCATCACCTGGCTCGACTCCTCCATGACCCTGCTCGGCCTCTTCACCCCCATCGCCTGGGCCATCCCCGTCGGTGCCATCGCTCCCATCATTGGCGCCACCTTCCGACGCTTCATCCGTTTCTGCAACGCCCAACTCGATGAGCGCCGCGTCGCTGGTTCCAAGGTGCCAGATATTACTTCTTGGCTCCTGAAAGCGGCGCCGGATGTGAATGATGTCGAGGCGACGAAGTGGCTGCATGGCGACTCGAGATTGATTATTGTGGCGGGAAGTGATACCGTAGCTATTGCTCTTACTCACCTATTCTACTATCTGGCGGTGAACCCAGCGCAAGTTGACAAGCTGAGGAGGGAATTGGAGCCGTTGATGAGAAGAGATGAACCGTTCTCTGTACGCAATGTGCAAAATGCTAAACATCTCAATGCCGTTATCCACGAGACGTTGCGGATGCATCCCCCTGTTCCATCAGGCGTGTTCAGAACGACACCACCGCAGGGAATTACAGTTGACGGGACGTTCATCCCAGGTGATGTTAACGTGACTGTTCCATTTTACGCGATTGGGCGATGTGAGATTCCTTACATCCTTTTCCGGTGTACTACGATGTTTTTGGTAGTCACGATTACTGATTGTAAGCAGCGGAAGAATGCTTCGCCTTTCCCAACGAATTCATACCCGAGCGCTGGTACGAGCAACCCAATCTCGTCAAAGAGAAGGATGCATATGCGCCATTCTCTCTAGGTATTCTTTACTTTCCCTTCCGTCATCCCATTCCCTTCCCTTCCCTTCCCTTCCCTCCCTTGTCGTCCTTCGCTACCGCGCTAGTGCTTACAACCCCATCCTAACTAATACGACCTAGGACCTTACGGCTGCATCGGCAAACAACTCGCCCTCATGGAACTCCGAACCGTGGTTTCCCTTCTCGTAAGCCAATTCGATATTCGGCTTGCGGAGGGGGAGGATGGGAGTAAGTTGTTGAATGAGAGTCGGGATGCGTTTACGCTGCGGATGGAGGCTTTGGAGGTTATCTTTGAGGAAAGGGGGAAGAAGGTATGAGGTATGACAGGCTTCGGTGGTGAGCTAGTCTCGATCCATTACGGATTGTAAAAGCTCGAGCGGAGCCTTTCTCAAACTTTTCGCCGTCGTTGAATAGGGCTATGATGTACGGAGTTATCGTGCTGGGTATGATGCCGAGCGTAGAGCCGGTGACTGATGCCAAGAATTAGACGTTCATGTGATGATGGAATCTGATGACAGATCAGAGCAATCCATAGAAACCGATATCGCATCCTGCCAGGGCACGTGCACGTAGGTCGTTGAGAGTAACATCCAACAACGTGGCCGCCAATCTAGCGTGGGTTTCGCCAACTCCCTTAGCCTAGTATCAACGACCTGCAGCCCGCCGGAAAAAAAGGGCCAGCAACGAGCCGCTTCGAGCATTCCAGAAAACTAAATAAACTCTGAACCGGCGCGCAAAAAAGCCCCAAGAACGACATGCGTCGGATCACTAACCTGGGTCGTTTGCTAGTGGGAAGTCCCGGCGATGCTTTGTTCGTTTTATGCACCTAATTTAGCCACATAGCCTGCCAGCTCACACACGCCAAACCAAACCCACTCCAACGCTTACAACCAGCACTATCAGATTGCGAACCCGGTTTGCGCTGGACCCTCTGAATGTAACATGCTGCACCTGAACCTTTGAGCGGACCTAAGGTGTGGGGTTGCACACGTCATGGCGTCCGAGTTCTTGGCTCAGCGCGGCTGACATACATCTATTACCCGAGAGATATGGGTATCGCCGCCGGTTTCTGAAGACTTGATGTTTAGATGTAGACGTGGTGAGGCGGAGGCAGACGCCGCTCCGGGGAAGATGGGAGGAGGCTCTTAGACTTTGAGGGCTATGTTAGGTCGGAAGTGAGGATGGATGACGTGGTCGTGGTCGTGGTCGTGGTCGTGGAGGAGGATAGCTTCGATACCAAAGCAGAGCAATCCTTCCAATTCACACAATCGACGCCTTGCTCTCGGGCCAGAGCATCCATGCCCCTGTAATCAGTACCTTCAGTGCTCCAGCGATCCAAAGCACAACCTGCATCTTCCCACTTCCCTCACTGATAAATCCCCCAGCCACCGCCCCCACGAGTATCATTACGAAGGCCAAAGCCCGTCTATTCCGCTTGATGTTGCTTTTCCAACCCCCCACGAGCTGTGGATCTGAGGCAAGGTCACATAACATACTCGTTAGCACCACGCTTGGGATCTCGCTTAGATTCAAAACTCTGCTTCCGATAATCTGGCCGCTTGACTGAAATGAAAGCAGGGCGATTGGAATCTCAGATTTCCACGCGATATCGCTGCTTATTGTATTAAGGTCCCCATTCACGACCCCCGCTTGAACGATTGCGCCTGCAATGAATACCAGGATTGATTGTATAAAGAAGGAGAAAGCCAGAGTGCTGCGCCGGACGGGACCAAAATGGCGCGAGAAGTGAGAGAAGAACCAACAGCCGACAAAGAAGCAGGAAAGGGAGGTTAGGGATTTGGCCCAGCCGTAGGGTTTGGGGTTTGGAGGGCGGTGAATGGAGGTGGCACCGCCAAGGCCAAGGAATATGGTATTGCCTGGGTTGTGAGGTTCGTATAAGCGAATGGGACACGGAAATGAGGGTGTGAATGAGGGAAGGGAACACGGGGGGAACGGGAAGTACCTGTTTGCATGCTGACGAAGGTGCCGTAGGCATTGTAGATTGTGCTATCGACTAGACCGGATACCAGGCAGCAGGTGAGCATTAGGATGTCAGCATGGCTTGTAGATACATCTTCATTCAGATGGCCTCGAAGTCTGGTAATGAATCCAGGCCGTTTTCTCTTTGTAGGCTTCTGGTCCTTAAGGCGCGGTGATTCACCTCTCTCTGTGTCTTGGCTATCGGCATCGGGCTGCACTGCTCCTGCTGGGAGCTGCGCGTTGAGATGTGCTAGGGTGGCAGGATCTGTAGCCATTTCTGTCCTGGTCTTGCGCTTCAGCGGCTAGAATCGCGTTCGTAGTAGTGAAACGGTCTTGTTCAAACCCTTTCCACCATGTAGCACTGTAATTGGATACCGTTAGGACCTCTTAGGGACGAAAGCTCGTCTGAGTCAACCACGGTATAGCGACATCTGAGATTTGACATTGTGGAGACCAAATTTTCTCTGCTTAATTAGTTCTGATATGACGACAGTTCTTTCGAGTCCGTCACGTCATGGGCAAAAGAAATTGTGACGAGGACGCCGGAGCCGAGTCGGAAGCGCTTAGGCGCTGTCCTCACTGCATCTATTTCGTGACCATGACCAGTCTCAACTCGTGGAGTAGTTCCCTCGACTACCATTGCTACATGGCGTCATGGATGGGAGAGTCTCGTCGAGGCCCGAGAGTCTGCACAACCTGAACGTGATCCCGTAGACGTGTTCTGGTTACAGGAACCAAACTTGGGAAATTTACCAGTCCCTGTCGAAGAGTTCCATATCTACTGACAACCTGATGAAGGCCATGCTTGAAGAATAAACCGCCAAATGACATGTAGCATCCATCTTTTGCACCTCTCCCTCGGAGCGTCGTTCATCATTAAATATTTGGCTATTATGGCGCCCGAGATGAGATAATCGAAAAGCTGAAGCTCAGGTCATACATGACCCGATCTTCTCATGTCATTTTTAAACCTACAGAGCGCAGCATTTCTGATTCTCAACGACGTGGACAGGCGGGATTCAGCGACTTTCGCAAACAAACCTAAGGTTTTATGCTACTTGATAGGATCATCAAGCAGTTCTCGTATATCTTTCATCACACGCCTATTAAGTACTTAAAGCCTATGATTAAAGGTTAGAAACCTCTAGAGCCATAATAACTAGTGGTATCCTCAAATATAGGTTATCAGGTGTCAGCTCTGTTAAAACATTGAAATAACCTTCTCCAGCGTCAATATAGGTAATTTTGCAGGAACATTGATCACTATGGTAGTCCTCGTTCGGTCGAATACCGCTTCTTTTTTACGCCACCTCGTACTCGGTTGTTTCCTTCCATATGTAGGATGCTGCATTGAGTGATGTTTGGCTACCAAAGTTCAAGCATACCCATGTCCCGGTGTCTGCCTGGTGTACCACCACACCTTTTTGTTCGAAAACGGGGTCCCATCCGCCTGGGACCATCTCTCGTGACATCGTAACACCCGATCACAAAGAGGTATGACTCACAAGACTAATAATTTAAACAGTAGAGTTGTCTCGAATCTCACCTTACCAACGTTTGATTAGGACATCTCAAAACTGTGCTCAAGCCACCCCACACAGGCACATCCAGCTACTAAGCACGTGAAAAAGAGCAATGGCAAGCACGAAGATGAACCCAACCACTAGCACCGCTGAAGGAGCTCCGGTCTGTTGTGAAATTATCCCTATGGGGCAGGCTTTTTGGGAGATTAAGCAGATGCTTGGGCAGAAGATTGTTTTTGGACAGGAACAACACAATATGATGCCAAAGAAATAGGGGTTGTTGACTTGGGGGTGCGGAAATTTAGGGTATGACATGAAAATTTCGGTATTTCCAAGGAGGGGTTAGAGCTTTGATTTTCGGTTTCTTTAAAGATTGGAGCTTAGATTTTTGGTTTCTTTAGAACTTAGAGCTTGGATTTTCGGTTTCTTCAACAGTTAGAGCTGAGGTTTTCGATTTCTTTAAAAGTTGGAGCCCAGGTTTCCGGTTTCTGCGGGAAGCTTAAGCGTGCTTTTATACGATTAAAAGGTAATGATTTCGTTTTTACAGACTTTTTGAATGTCATAATATAGAATAGAATATAGATCCTTACAATCTTCAGAGTCAACGTGCTTGCTTTCATACTTAACCGAGAGTAATAGGTTTGTATCTTATAAAGGTAAGCAGCAGCACAACCGCCATATTCAGCTTTGGATGTCGGGGTGCATTTCTTTTTGAGACAGAACTTGTATGATATAATGCAACGATGTTATTCAGCACTGTAAGAGAATGGAGCAAAATTCATGTATTTTGAGGTTTGTTCCCTTGTCGTCCAGAAATCCAGACCAGAAATAAAAGCAAGGAAATCACGGTGCCAGTCGGGCAAGTAGCTTTCATTGCCATACAGACTTCGCTGAGTCCTCGAAGCACCAAATCAACCTTAGTCAGGAGCCTCATTGACCATGGCCATGAACTGCAATGGAAAAATCGTTTCCTAGCATGAAAGCCTTCTTGCCGTGTCCAAGTCCTTGAGGATCAGGGATTCTTGAGTAGTCCCAGAAGCGCACCGAACTGAGGCGAACCAAGCAATGGTATGCCTAGCTCCCTGTGAACATCGTCTGAGCTTCGATGCGTAATATCCAACAAGGAGATTAGCTCGGTGGCACTCTCTGACAGCTCCCCGATAGATTTTACCCATCAGATGGACCTGTTGACTGCGCTCATCATCGTCATTCTGGTTGGTGCAGATGCTGTCAATCCATAGCGTTCTGGTCGATGAAGCATATCGAAAGCGGCGCAGAGCAGCCCCGAGGTGGGCCGGGATCTCCAGCTCTGAGTTACCATACTTACTGCAGACCTGTATCGACGTTTAATTCTCCGATGTCTCCCAGACGCAGGAAATGGCCTCGTAGTCAAGGTTATCTTCGATCGCGACAACGATAATCTCGCATTGTAAGCTGTCATTCGGAGGGCGGCAAGAAGTGGGCCTGTAAGAATCGATGGTAGCGAAGGCAGTTTGCTGTGCTCGTAGGTTGTGGATGCAGACATGACTGAGTTCAAGGATACATCACGCTGTTAGTCAAGGGAGGATGGTCTACCGCCTATGCTCACTCAGCTACTTCTGTCTCTGAAATGGCATCGCCCCGAAGAGCCTCTGGAAATACGCAAAAGACTGGAATGAGGCTACAGTCAATTCCATTACCATTGGCGAACGGGGGCTAGAAGCAATGGTTGAAATTGTTTTTCGAGCTCCGCAAATGGTAGATATTTGCTCCCGCATGCAATACTATCCGGAGCTATTTGGATTTCTCAAGAAGCAGTAATCAAATGGCCTGATTTAGCTCTACAGGAGCATTTAGAGTATATATATGGGATAGCGCTGCATGGCTATCGACATTGTGAACCAATATCAATACTCAGCCCTATCAGTACACCGCAAAATGGTACGGTAGGGATTTTCACCTACACCAGTACCAACCAGCGCTGTTCAGATCTTCTATTAAACGGTAATTGATGAACTAACTGAGCTCTACCAGACCATATAAGTTACAGATATAGAATAGCACTGCATAGCTATCAACACAATATCAATATCTATTCTCTGTATGCTGTACTCAGGGGCCTCAGCCCTATCAATGCACCGCAAAATAGTAGATATTTGCCCCCGTATACAATCTTAATCAGCGCTGTCCAGATATTCCATTAAGCAGCAATTAGTTGGCCGAATTGAGCTCTACAAGAGCACATAAACATGTCTGCTTGGAACATTTGTTTAGCGTGCTTCAATTGAGTTTTGAGGCATGTACGCAGTACGGAGTAAAGGCCCGCCGAGCACGAAATGTCTTGGCGCAATTAGATAAATCAAAGACAGCATTCACAGACTACCCTAGCGAAACCCCGGAACAACTTACTGCCAGAGATCATCCTACAATATAATTATATGCAGATTATCATACAAATTCCAGGCGAAAATTCTTAGCTAGAGACTATTCCTTCGATGGCTAACCCTCGACCACCTAAGCGGCAAAATTCCGCGATTTACCCCTGAAAGGTGGACCCTACCTAACGTAGCCATAACCATCGAAGGGATACTAGGTAGGTAAGCATGCCTTACTGTTCGAAGGGTGGTGAAGTCGAAGGATACGACTTAAGAATAAATGAAATGGGCGGATATACTTGACGTTCGATTCAGAAAGGTAAGGTTCTCTGAAAACAAAGTCAGAATTATCGGCTTGATAGCTCAGAGATACTATATGTCATTTCGTCCATGTTACACGATGTGCGCTTATAGAGATTTTGTGTCAATCATTATTGGAGAGGCAATGTTGAGCAACGAGAAGGTATAACACGCACTGGGAAACGATCAAGCAAACTTCTAACCGTTATGACGAGGGTAAAGATTTCTATTAGGAGGATAAGCCTCGGAAGGGGTGAAACTTGGGTATCTAAAAGCCAGCGCCAGTGACGACTTTGGAAGAGAAGTACTGTACATCAGGAGTCATGGGTGCTATAAAACGAGTGTGGGTATGACAACGTCTGTGATCTTTTTTGGGTTTTTTTCAGAAAGCTACACCAACAACACCCGGAACAGGAGGCGCAAGCGTCTTCTCGACATCCAGCGATCCCCTCGTCCAATGCGAGGAGGCCAAAGAACTCTGCTTCGTGTGAGCTGATCGGGCGTTTTCTGTGGTAGTGACGCTATACAATGACAGCGGGGTTGACGCCCGGCGTTCTTGGCTGATTGGTTGAGGTGTTGGTGCGGTGGGGAGGGCTTTGAGTAGCCATTGAGAGAAGCGGTTGCGGATGGACGATTGGGCGTTGCTGGAGATGGACGTGGTTACTGAGGGTACGGGAACCGGGGTCTCGTTGTCGGCACGGAGGGCGTCGAGAAGAGGTGTAGGCGGATTAAGCAGTGTCGAGCTACCGGACGAGGAGCGAGCTTCATGCCTGATAGGTACAGCATGAACCGATGGTTTGAACCAATGTTTCTCTTCAGATGAGTTTCTAAGGTGAGGATTGTCCGCTGCTTCGAAGTCCTCGCTATCGAGGATGGGTGA
Organism: Cladonia uncialis; assembly: GCA_002927785.1. NCBI lineage: Eukaryota > Fungi > Ascomycota > Lecanoromycetes > Lecanorales > Cladoniaceae > Cladonia > Cladonia uncialis. The sequence goes on along the minus strand of NAPT01000192.1, from coordinate 27,160 downwards.
TAGGCTGGGCAATTTACCGTCGAGGACTGGAGAGACTTCTTCCAGGAGGTCAGGCAGGCGCTTCTCTAACGATTGTCTTTCTTCTATGTGGGTGCGCAGCCTTAGGCTCTGTTCGCTAGCTTTCCGGTAGATTGTGAAGCTGGGCTCTGGGGTGTTTGAGCTGGACCGCGAAATGGCAGGAGCTGGTGGACGTGGGAAATGGCAGTCTAGCGCGTCGATAAACTCTTGGGTAGTCGCGACACTTTGCCTGCGCTCGATGGATCCTGAACGCAGGCGATCGGTCGATCGTGACCTTAGATGCGTGCTAGCATCGTTAACGGTATTGAACGTAAAGCAGCTGCTCATGCTGAAGCGCGAAGTTGCATCTACAGAGGATGACCTCGATGCTACCGGTTTCCTTGGGATAGAGAATGAAGATGAAGGATGCCGAAGGAGCATGGGGTCTGATTTTGATTTGACAAGCGCTTGGATTGGACGTGCCAGTCCGAGCCCTTCCTCGTACTCCTCGTCTAAATTGTTATCTTTCCAGAATATTGGTAGCTCTGGAAGCTCGTTACCGGGCAGGTATATGCTCAATTGGAGTGGTCGAAAAGAGGGTGTTCGTCGCAATGGAGAGATGCGCCCAGAGTGCACCTTTCTGAAATCGGACGGGGCGCCTATAGTTGGTCGACGAGATGTATTGCGTCTTTTCGTGAAGCTTATCCCACTCAGAGACTTTGGTCTTGATGCCAGAGAGCGACTACCTCCAAGCCATGTCGAATGTCGGTGAGGTGCCGTTGTGAGAAGGGCTGTGGAAGGGCTCGAAGGGCGGCAAGAGGTCTGAGAACTTGCTTGCTCATTCTCAAGCTTGTACAGCGGTGGCGGTTGTAAAGCAGGTTGCGCACTGCATACCTCTGTAGTACTATCAACAACTATGGTCCAATCAGCCAAATGCTTCCAGTGATGCAGAGCGTGAAGACGTACTAATGCCTGGAGCCGCTGACTCAGGTTTCTCTGGCTGGTCCTGCAGCCTCTGAGGAAAGCAACAAGAAATGGGACTGGCCAGCCAAGTCGAATTGACCAACTCCAGACAATACCGCTCCATTACTTCACCTTCAACATACCCACGTTAGTAGACCTGACAGCCCAAGAAGGTTGTAAGCGGGCACAGTGGGGGAAGTGAGAATCATATACAAGCAAAAAGGAAATTTGAATCTAGGTAACATTTGGGGACGTGGAGCCACAAATGCAAAGGTGAGACGAACTGGTGTACGAACTTAGAAAAAGAGGTCACGCTGGTCGAGGTGCCAGCGCCAATGAAGTGGAAAGTCGCGAGTGGCACGGATTTGGAAAACATGAGCATTGGTTGGCCTCATTGTGAGGATGAGATAATTCAAAATGGACAATGGCCATTCATGGGCGGCAACAGAGGGGCCCTTGAATGGGTCGTGTAAGTATCACCAACAGCCTTGCCATTCTGGGTTGTGATTCGGTGACTGGCTATATAGCGCAGCGCTTAGCTTTGATTTGGCCGTTTTACTAGCATCCAATGCCATTGTCATGCACGATAGAGTCTGTGATATACACTGTCTCGACGAAAGGCGAGATGGAGATGACGACGCATATTGTATGGATGAGACAGATGCTGTTTGATACCAGATCTGCTTCTTCGTATCATGAAGCAATCTAGGTGTACTTTAGTAAGGTTGGAAAGTGGTGCAGCAACCCGCCTTTTACCCGATACCTTAGCCCCGGAGTCTTGGGAACCTAGACTGCCGGCGCTAATCCACTTTGAGGTTTTGGAGAGTGTCACCCTGGGATATCGTTGCTGAGTTAGATCGACGCCTACCTTAAGTCGTTCTAAGTCCTTTAGTTAAGAGCCTACTAGGCCGCTATCAAGAGGACCCAATCAGCAGCCATATATCCTGTCTGCTAGCACCTCTGATTGGTGTCCTGTTCCAATTATTCAAACCCTCCGCAAGACCTGTCGACCGCTTCTAGACCATGACATCTTCGCTTTCTCCAGCTACTGCACAGTGACGCATCACGAGGCTATCGATCCTACCACCCACCATGTCTTCCATCTGCCTAGGACTCAATCCTGATTTCTTCCACCCGCATTTTCGCGCGGACGCGCAGGGCTGACAACGCCCAGCATGGATTTCCTAGAACGGATGGGAGAGCAGATTGGCGAGCGATATCTTATGAACAAAGCCAATGCAGCGCCTCAGCAGCTGGAAAACCTGGTAAAAAAGCAATTCAAGGGCGGCGCAGCGGAGCCAGAGGAAGCGGAAAGTGGCGGAAAAACTGCAGGCCCTGCTTCCGCTGAGCATGAAGAACCCAAAGCCTCAGAAGTGGGCACATCAGAGAAAGATGAGGAAATAGCAAGGCTGAGGGCACAGCTGGCGCAAACGAAGCTGGAAAAAGGAGCAGTCACTGCAGCGGCGAAGAAGGGCTCGAGTACAGGCAAAGCAAACACAAAGACGAAGGAGTTGGAAGAGCTTGGCGCTGGGGCTGGCATAACAAGGGGCTTGAATGGAAGGAAGCAGCTAGAAGCGCCAAAAGAGATGAAAGGACTGAAAGCACTGGGAGCTGGCGCAGCTGCCTCTAAGGCGTCAAAGGGCAAGAACGAGTCGGCATCTCCGAACAGAAGATTATCTGTCGCATCCAGGGCTGCAAGACAGGAACTGCCACCACTGAGTATAGTGGCGAGGAAGCCAAAGTCCGGGAAGAAAGCTGAAGGGCCTGCAGCATTAGCAGGAGCCGGCGTCGGTGCTAAGGGTTCTTCGAGATCCGAAAACGATCATAGCTCTGAAGCCTCCTCTTCACTAAGCCGCAGGCACTCCATCTCCTCAAATTTGAAGCATGAGACGGAAAGCAATGCATCACGTCATACCGACAAGCCACGACGGAGCAAATCAGTAAAGCAACCCAGCGAGGATGGAAGTTCGGCGCACAGTATAGCACCTTCGAGAAGATCAGCCAAACATCCAAGCGAACACGGGAGTGAAGTATCTCACATATCTCCATCCCAGAAGCCACTCAGACAGATCACCGAGCATGGCAGTGAAGGAGGACACAGCATAGCGCCGTCCCGACACCCACCAAGTCTTCATGGAAGCCAAGCATACAGCTCCGCACCATCAAGACCACCCACCGAATACGGACACAGAAAAGGCGTGAACGGATACGCCGAACCCTCCGAATCCAGCTCTTTGGTTCGATATATTCCCAAGGAAGAGAGCGAGGTGGGGAGAGGGGAGATGCATGTTGTCGTCGTGGAAGAAGAAGAAGAAGATGTCCCTATAAGGAGGAAAAGCGTGAATGAGCGGGGTGGGGGTGTCGTTAAGTTATCCAGTAGGCAAGGCAGGACGTTGTATATGGTTAGATGAAGATGGAATGGGGAATTGGGTGTGGGTGATTTTTCAGGCCTATCGAGCTATACGATTAAATAGGTACACCAGGTGAGTTCTTCTAGAGGTTACCTTAGACGGCAAAGGTTAATATGGCGACCGTACGGCAAGACGCATAAGATGCTTAAATACATGGGGACTTATCCTCAAAAGCTGTCTGGCTATAACTTGACGAATATATATCAGGAGATTTCTGTCTTCTTGTTAGAGCTGTAGGACGTGCTGCTCAGATGCTGTTGTCCGGGTTTTACTATTGTATTCTCGTTGCCCAAGGCCTCAGGACGCTAGGACATTTAGACGCGCCCAAAAGTTACACTCCCGATTGCGAAGCATAGCGGCAACAACGACATTTGCAAAGGGACGTGTGACGACGGCTCTCATAATATAGCAGTTGTATGACTTGGTAACATGATATACGACGCCAATATCATTCCATATGAAGATGTTCTAGGCTAAATATACCTAGTACTCCATACATGGATATACCCCACGATCCGGTCATTTCAACCATTACTCATTCGTCGCAATCAGAGCGAGCTTTGCCCATATCACCTTTAAGATTCGACAGTCTCGTTGCGTCGTAGCGGAGAAATGAATATGCCTAAAGTCTTTGTGGATTACAATATCTGCCCAATAGCTGACCACAGCTCCCACCTACGCCATGCAAGGACTGCATGTGCAACGATCGGTATGGTACCAATGGGAAGCTCCTGAACCAAATTTTGTCTGATTGTGTTTGTCTAGCAAGCTCACTGATCTGACAAAGCAACTGATGCGGGGCACATCTGGTACAAGGCTGACGCCTTTAATCCAACGTGCTCTCCTCTTTTACCCGTATACACAAGTCATTGACAAACGTGAACATCAAAGACGATATTCTGGTCCCTTAGACACTTTGGTTCTAGTCTTTGTGCTTCATATTGATCCCCATAATGGCTGGATATTCTTCCGCCAGTGCCTTTGGTACCAGCGGGTTAGCCGAACCATCCACGGGCCCTGCTCTTGGACCAGGTCCTCTCATACAATATGTACACAAGAGCTATGGACCTCCTCCCCAGTACGCTGAACGCGTAAGAGGTTCGGGAACCTCCGATGAACCTCTTCCTGAAAGGCTCCAAGAGGTACAGGTCATTGCTGTCATGGGACCCACAGGGAGCGGCAAGTCTACATTGATCAGCAAACTTGGTGGCTCAGCGGTCAACATAGGACACAATCTGAGATCATGTAACTTTTTGCAACAGTTTGAAGTCTCCACCGCTAGCTTTCCATCCCTTCTCTAAGCACACAAGATATCGTCGAGGTGCGCTGTAAAATTGGTGATAGATATGTTATGCTTGTTGATAAGAGAATGCAGCATAAGTCATGCATATAGAGGGGTAATCGAACTTAAATTTCAACATTTTTAAGATCTTTCAAAGCAGTATCTATGCTTTATTATATATTTTTTAAGCAATAAAAGGTTATTATTAAGGGTTAGAAACCTTTAAAGCAATAATTTCTAGGGGTTTTATTAGTAATTACATGTTAGATGTTAGCTCTATATGCATGACTTATGCTCCGTTCTCTTACAACTGGTTTTAACGACACCGTCCGAAGCGACAGCGAGATTCTCGGGTTACTTGTGGACTGGATGAAAGAGTCCTACGGGGAAAGGCAGTTCTCGGGCCTCATATACCTTCATGACATCTCCGGTGCCCGAATGACGGGTTCGATGCTCAAAAATCTCCGCACGTTTAGGAAGCTTTGTGGCGAAGAAAATCTTCGAAACGTCATTCTCGCCACAACCAAATGGGCCGTAACGCCCATAAAAGAAGCAATCCTGCGAGAGCGAGACCTCTGCTCTGATCAGGGGTTCTGGGGCCTCATGATCAAAGCTGGCTCGATGGTTCGACGTTTCGACAATACGGAGGCAAGTGCGCGGTCCCTAGTCGAGGAACTGCTTCATACAGGCAGTAAAAGCTTTACTCCGAAGCTTCAGCGTGAGGTCGTCGAGGAAGGTAGAAACCTTTCGCAGACCGACGCTGGGGCTTTCATCGAGGAGGCTTTAGCCAAGCAGGCCAGGAATCATCAGGAAGAGATGAAAGCCTTGTTGGAGGAACAAGCCCGTGCCCAAAAGGAGCGTATGAAGACTGGCTTTTCCTCCCTGCCTTTCTCTGAGTGCTAATGCATGGTATAGATGACCGAGTCATGCAAAAAGCGCTGAAGCAGGAACGCAGGCGTCTCGACAAAACAATCAAAGAGATACAGGAGGAGCGAAGCACCCTACATCTCGATGAAATAGAAGCGTTGGAAAGGCGAATCGAAGATTTACAAGAGTCTGTAAAAGGAAATGATCCAGCGAATAGAAGACATAGGAACAAACGGGGGTTCTGGCACACGCGCTGGAGGTGTTTAGTATGCGTGAGAAAGACTTCCCAATTCGGGGAATGGACTTGCCCTCAGTGTAACGTGGAACATCTGAACTCTTACTGAGAAAAGGTCGATGTGACTAGGCGATGATGTGGGTATATCTGCAAGTTATGATGGGTGTTATGAGTACGACAAAGTTCCTAAGTCAAGCTCTTGAGCTGCAGATTTCTGATGGGACAGGAAGATGGGGAAGTGTAGCAGGTGTTGACCTGTGATATGAAGCAATGGGTATGCGTATGTCTGAGTAGCTAAGGCTATGGAAATGGGCTGCTAATATACATAATGGGATCAACACCTTTGGTGGCAAGCGATAGGGGTAGAAGACCCTAGAATGGCGACGCTAGCATGGTGATTGGTCCAAAAGGAAGTGATAATTGGAATTTTCTCTATCTCATCTAGTAGTAATTCGCATTGATTTCTTAGCTCCTGATCTATAAGAGCCTGCACACAACAATGCACAGCAAAAAGGCCCAACATGACTATGAATATGATTTGTTAGCCAGTCGGGTCAACCTCATCTCCCACCCTACTGGTCTACAATCCCACTTTCGACGCTCTCAACACTTTTGGGTTCTCAATTCCGAGGACATTGCAAATCTTTCCCCTCATGAATATCGTACCTTCCCCTCAACTAGGGGAGAACGCAATGCATGAGTTCATCACCTCGCACGATGGAAATCTAAATTTCCCGGCACAAGTTCTAGAAATTTCATCACTTCATACCCGAATTACATGTCCATTCCTCACTGACTCATTAGGTCTCATGCAATACCTTTTCGCCACAACCACAATCCAATAACAAAATCCTGGCGTAAGCCCATTGCCAACCTATAAGCGCACTTTCTCCAAAACCTTGACACCCTCATAGTATAGTCTTACAAAATATAGTGGTCTCCCTAGGCGCAGCGATGCTGATAGGTGTTTTCATGCGATAAGGTGCATACCCTCAAGGCTGAGCTGCAGTCAGGGTTGCGGTATGGTTCGATATGGGACTTCAAGAGCACGGGAAGAGGGAAACGATCCGAATCCCATAATTATTCGCCTAAGCAGAGCGCACTTTGGTAACAGCAATACGATGAGGAGGCCGCACTGGCTCTTGTATGCTGAGGGTTTCAAGCGATGGTCGACTGGCTGGCCATGGGCACTGGTCTTGCAGATATATGGCATCATCTGCTAGACTTTTAACGCTTCTCTGAAATTCAATGAGCTCTGCCTTCCACAAAACTGTATCTATTGCTTGCCGTATAGCTTGCGCAAGACTGCGGTCTTTTGCGGAAAACATGGGCCTGAAGCGGGTCGTCAAGAACTCGAGCTTATGGCTCGTGATGTTGAGGGAGCGCTGCAACGTATCAAAGTATGATGGCCAATGGCCAGGGGTCTTTAGCGACCAATCTCCAATGCGACTCCATGCTAAATGCATCATATTCAAACTCTGCGCAGTAGTTGTGAAGAGACGGTCGAATGTTCCAGAATAGGAAAACTTCCCCCATTGAGACCGCCACCTTGAAGCAAGCTTAAGAAATGCATCGGACACGTCCGCACAAGTCGCAGCCACATCGAGTGCATGCTCGGCTATACGCTTCCACGCCAGCTCTGTCTTTTCATTTAAATCTAGGCGCAGGGGAACTGCAGCCGGATTGACTGCTTCCTTAGGATCTGTTCCTGACCCAGCTTTGTGGGAAGGACCAGATGTCGTCTTTTGATGCTTTGGTTCTCTTAGAGCTGTGATGGAATCCGGGTCAGCGCCGGAATATAGCTTGATATTCTGCCTAAATTCTTCCAGAGCTTCGCCGGCACGTTGTGTAGCTGCAATAAGAGATTCCAGAACCACATCCACGTGACGGTTCTCTCGGATTCTGTCATGTAGCTCTGGCCCAAATTCAACGTCACTCCCAAATAATTCCCTAATCTCGCGAAAAGTACGCTCCATGGGAATCATCAGACACGACAGACCCTCTCCTATCAAGGCGACTACGTAACCGCAGACCTCGGCACCACGAACGACCCAAGCTCCGGATGCGCCTTTAGGAAGTGTAGATTTCAGCATGATCTCTCGTACGTTCATCAAAGCGTGTTCGGTATGCAGCGATGCGGTAGGTGAGGTGAGATATCCTTCGCAAGGAGCATCTATTCCTAAGAGAATCGAGACGGGGCCCGCCATGAGCTGGGATTCCAGAGCGACTGACGTCAGTGACCGTGTTTCGTAGGAATTGGGCAAAGCGACTGAAGGCTGGAGAGGAAATAAAGCCCAGTCCGACATTGAGGAGGCACGCATCCGCGTCCCTCCTGGCTTCATGGTCATTCCTTGATATGAGTAGGCCATGTTGGAAAGAGGCTGTAAATACGCCAATGACTCGAATTCTTCTCCATCTTGCCCTGCAATTCGGAGAGAGTCTGCAACGGAGCCGGGCTCGCTGTCGGTTACTGATCCACTGTCGGCTGAGGTTGACGGGGACGTGGCGAAAGCAGCTGCGCTCAAGATAGCTTCATCGTCATCATCCGAGAGCTCTGACTCCGAATCATGGTACGGGTTTAGAAGAAGCGAATGCGCTGTAGTTATTCCGTAGAACTTTCCCTTGACGGATATCACGCCCCCAAATTTTGCAAAGCTTGGCTTTCCAACGCCATCCTGCCATACCTCAATCCTCAGGTTGCGGCCACAGTACGTCAAACGTTCGCTTTTGTGCTTGATGTTACCAATATTACCATCAGTACCAATACTTATGATGGGGAGAGAGCGAGGCGCTGGAACTGGAGTTTCTTCATCAGACAGAGCCGCCAATTTCACAACCTTAACCGTAACTGACACCTGGAAAAGCTCCAGACATCTTAGGGTAGGTCTTCCAGATAGATGTTTGTGGACCTTTTTACTGCATTTTCTTGTGTTGCAAGTGATGATGATCACTGGCTTTGCAACCCTTTTTTCGTCCCCTTTCATGTACGCCATGCAGAGCCTTGTGGCTAGCATGCTCTTACGGATACTCTTCGCAAGAATGTGCAAGAATGCGTCGAGCTCGCGCTTGGTCCCTTCCTCCCACATCTTCCGCTTTTCTTCCGGCGGCTCTTCCTCCACCACCACATAAGTATCGCTGCTCAGCAGCTCTGGCCTCTCGGATCTAGTCGATGCCGCCGGTTGATTAGATTTTGTGCCATCAGCGACGCGTGCTGTTAGGAGGAACCGTGGGATCATGCTTGACGATTGCGGCAAATCATTACGCCTAGCGATCGATGCACCACCCTGTAGCGAAATTTGATGGGAGACATTGTTGGACGCTTGCTCAAGTCTTTCTGCCGCTGTTGATTTGAAAGAAGATTTGTCCTGGTGACTTTCAGGCCCGGGGGGGCCCTCGTTCAAATTTGGTATTACTTCGTTATTCACCTGCTTAATGACTGGTTCGTGGGTTTGCGACGTGGCTTCTAACATGTCCCTCTGTTGAGTTCTCCCAGCGGCTGCTGCAGGTTCGCCAACACTAGCTGACTTGGGGCTCGCCTGAAGAGCATTAGAGATGGGAGGTTCTCTCGAAGCTTCATGCTGGCTTTCGGGTTCGGCAAAGCATTTGTCTAGGTATGTTGGGGCTGGGCTGTTGAAGGGCGGAGTGGGCGGCGTATGGGTTTGCTGGATACCATTCACTATCTTTTGCGGTGGATTCCCAATGGAGATTGGATCAGCTTCATTAACAGCAGTTGATGATAAACTTGCGTTATCGACCTCTCTTGAGACGTGAGAAAATCTGGGGTTGTCATGTTGGATACCAGTGGTGAAACCATGTGAGGGAACCTCCGGCAGCTCATTGCGCTGTAGAGCAGCTATACTCTCGAGTTCTGTAGTGCCCAAGGGCGCAGCAGACTGTAGCTCCAATCTTGTCATTTCCATTTTTGTAGGTCAATCCTTCTGTCCGAAGAGATCGTTATTGCTCGGGGTGCCCTCTGTAAGTATGATAGAGCTGTCTCGGGCACCGTGGCTGTGACATGATCCTCTAATCTGCAGCAATGGAAGTCTGCCTTGAGGATCTCGAGTCAGGCAAGCGCCTGGAAAAGGGGCGTTTGTGCATGCAGCTCGGCTATGGTCAAGTGCGGGAAGAGCCATGCCGCAGCGAGAGAAGCCTGCTCAAGCGACATTAAAAGCCCGCTATCTCGCTGGTTCTTGCAACATAACATAGTAGACTCTATTAGTCGAGCTCACGGTGGCCCACCACTCACAGATTTCTTCCCTTCACAGACATGGCCGAACCGTCTGAAACTCCAATCTTCCCGCTACAACCACTTAGCCCGCAAGTACGACAGTACATCCAAAGGTCCTTCTGGCCAGATGTCAAATCATCGGATGATCTATCAGAATACACATTCTACTTCGAGTACTTCGAAAAGACGATCTCAACTCTGGCCTTTTCGGAGATCAGCCTGAACCCCCAAACGTTCGCTGTGCGAACATACGGTGACCTGAAGAAGGTTGTGGAACGCCTTCGCTTGGATCGGTCCAAGCCTCGGAAGACAACGATCGCGAACTTGAAAGCAATTTTTCCTGGCTCTAATGACGGCCAACGGCAGCGATCAGTAGAACTCACAGCTCGTCTATATTTGATGATACACATGGAATCTTCAATTGGACCTACCGTACCCAGGACTCCTTTGATTTGGCCGGACGATATGCCGTTGATAGAAGCGTTCAAGCTTTGGTTCCCTAAATGCCTTGTTCCCTCCCGCGAGGATAAGTCCTGCGTCGCTTCCGAGCTTACTGTTGTGAATCTACGAAAGCTCCGGGGTGTGGATGTTTTATGGACCCCTAACCTCAAAGATCATCTGGAATACCAAGAGAAAACCGGAACTCTCCAGATTTTCGCCCACAAAATCTGCTTACAGAGCCACTGGGAGTTAGAGCAGCAAGAGATCAAGCAGCAGGAATTGACGCGGGGTTCAGGCCAACAGGAAAGAGACAGCATTTTCCCGGACGGACTTCTGGATGAGACCATTCGGACGCTTGACCTACTTTTCCCTTTCGGCGATGATCGTACCAAGAAATATCTGGAAGATGAAGGTCAAGTCTTCTACGGTCTAAATTTGCCGCGCCATTCTCAATTTGTGTCTGCTGACCTAAACAATTTCGATTACTGGCGAGATAGATTGACAGTTTTGTACGATGTACTCGACCAACCTCCAAGCAGATTTCCCGGCATGTGGACTGACAGAAGGAATCCCATGCAGTGGTGGACGTTCTGGCTAGCAGTATTCTTCTCGGGTTTGACTTTCGTCTTTGGCGTTGCTGGTTTGATCCTCGGTTTCAAACAGTTGCGTCTATCGCAAAAGGCACATACACTTGCCGTCTCGCAAGCTTGTATTCAACCTGTTAAGCCTCCGGGACTCTGCTAGCACCACCTCAAGCTGGCTGCGCAGGTCGTGTCCTCTCTTTTCGGGTTTGCTACTGCGTAATATTGACAACACGAGACGAATGGGGTACATAGGCCCGTCTCATCGGCCACAGGCAGTGTTCCCTTCAATACATAAGCATTTAGGGTGCTTTATGACGCGTGGGAACGGAAATAAGACCTGTCGAAAGCCGCAATGGTAATTGGTGGGTTAGTCACGGTGGATAAAGCATGTAAGGAATTAGCAACAATCCGAAAGACAACAGTGTTGGTGATTGAGCTTTTATGACTGATGATGCGGAATTGCTTGGGCCGGGGACAGTTCCAGATCCATATCACAGATATATCATGCAGTTAGAGTAATGAGGTTTTAGTGGTTGTGAGGAGAGAAGAGATCTCGGAGAATAGATCTGAAGTTGCACAAATTCTGACCCTGAAAGCTGCTCCACGATTTCCGTGGGGACGCCCCGTTGGAAGCTCTAGAAGGGGTTATCACCTGACTGTATAGACCCTCTTACTGTACGAATCCAGTTACTATATAAACCCTATCACTGTACAGAGACCGACACGATTAGTCTTGGTTTGCGCTAATGGTTTTTACATGCTCAGCTTTCAGCCCTACCGACCCACGCCTAAGAAGGATGCCCAGACAACTGCCCCTCGGGCATAAGAAAATAGCGTGCCCTCGAGCCGAAAAAGATGCATTTACCAGGCCGATAGGGTCCTAAAAGATAAGCTAAGATATCGATATTTGAGGCCCACAGGCCCCTAAGTTTCCGGCATGCTCTAAGGGACTGATATCTGGCTAGGATTAGGGCTTACCCAGAGTTGTCGCTCAGATCAAGACTAAATCGTGTCGCTCTCTGTATTGTATAGCCCGACGGGGCTGGACCTAGAAAGTAAAGCTGGTGGAGCGGGCCCTGAAGACTCCTTAGAGCTGGCTACCCAAGCAACCGAACTGAGAGAACTAATTTCGTCGCCCAGGTGACTAGTTTTAGGCCGGCTTCACTGGTTTTAGGCACCGCGCTAAGGTATAGGGCCCTGTAGGAAGGGGGTAAACCCTCCTATTTTTTTCTAGTCAATAAACTAGGTACTACTACGTCGTTCTTTCTGCTCGAACTTTCACTGACAAGCCACATTTCGAGAAGAGCGTATTGGACTTCTGTATACCGAATCCTCTTCCATCTCAACGATCCTGTAAGGTGAGGGGCTGTCCGTCGGCGGATTCTCCGTGTGATTCTAGATGCTGCCGGGGCTTTGGCTAGGCTAGGATCAACAAGGTCGACAATGCTACAATTGATTTACGAATGATCAGTACATGTTTATAATTGCCACTTCAATTGCAAATGGACTACACCGTTCATAAGAAGCACCCACGTATTTGCATACATTATCAAAACTAAAAGCTCGAGTACCTTGAAAACCTACTTTGCCCCAACATCTACTAATCTGGTCCAGCTAAGGACATTTCACCACCTTAGATTAAGCGAGCTTCAAGCCGCCACGTCCTGTCTTCTATACGCCATCCGAATATGCAGATACCAAACCGTTAACGTAGCAATCTACCAGCCCTCTAGCTTCTCAACATTATATACCTTCCTAATATCGGTCATGGACCCATCAAAACATGCCCAGTCATTACGAATAACTCTTCCTAGGCAGAAATCAAGATCACTCAACATACATCATCTAGGAGCTTTCTCCCAGCCTGACTCATACTCCTAACCCTTACTCAAATGCAAACTAGATGTACGTCCCTAAGCGAGCACTATGTGAATCAAGCCAGCAAATTCCACAAACCAGTGGTGGGACCATTATGTATTCAGATCTACGCTTAAATTATTATACATTCCGTTGATCACTCATTCACGTACTCAAGCAGGAGTACTGAATCTTTCTTTCACCCAACCGCACGGACGAATGATAAAAGTTCATACCCCAGTACCATGATATCTGCTACCTTTCGAACCAGTAGCGAATCGCACACGCCTCAGCGCAAGATGCCTATCCCAGGGTGTCATGCACCACTCAGCACCTCAATCTACCCCCGCGTCGGGAATCTAAATTGCCGTAGTAAGTCACATTGTGGGACCGCAGTCCCCGGGCAAGAGAGCATCGTCTGGGTGGCAAAGTATGACACTTTTTCACCACGGAAGACGTCCAAGTAGCGGACTGACACACCCGTGGTCGATGTCCCAACGAAATAGCCTATATGAATGTTTGGAAAGCATTATTTATTGACGTTTATCTACATCTTAGCAGACTCGATATGTAAGTCTCAATACCTCACGTTCAGCCAGATATCCTCTATGTAGACATGGGCATGTATAATGTGATACAGCCTTCTGCATGCCGTATCAAGCGTCTGCTCGATTGGAGCATTCGCACGATCGATCGTCTGAGAGCGTTCCTTGCCGTCGAACATGAGCTTTCTTCTTGGTAATTGACCCATGATAGGTCCAAGATATGTATAGTTGCTCGCTGACGAAGTGAAATGTGTATGCACGCCCCAATCCGAATGGTTGGATTGAAATATCTCGAGGCCCAGAATCCTTTGTATACGGTTAATGATGAAGGTACGGATTTGACTGGCGATAATATAGAGATAGTTAACCACAGAACGAGATATAAATGCGTACTAGAAGTTGAGCTACCCGTTCACTATATCTGGTCAGTTTGCACCGTGTGTTGGTTGGCTCATAAGCCCTAGCAGGATTCCAACCCCCAACCGTATACAACCCTCAACCGTACAACCCATGAGACGCCGTGAGTATACATCCCGCAGATAACAGAGATGCGATCTATCAGCCATCGGGACAGTGCTCTATTCTATTGCACTCCCTCGCCTCTTCTTCGTCCAATAATCGGCCCCGACTGCAAAGCAAAACCTACCGCATCTTCAATTTCATCCCGCCCACCTACTACGAAGGCGGGGCCAGATATCGAACCCTAACCTTGTGATCAAAGTCGCGTAAATAATGTAATTGTCCTCTCACGAGCCATTTCTCAACAAGCCGTTTGCACGCTTTTGTACTGCACGATATCACTATAGTAGCTTCTGCATTGCTTGTTGAAGTCTTTCCGTGCGTTGTGGAAATTACCATATATAAGTTGCTTTCACTCAGTATATTCTTTTTGCCGCTGGAGGCGATGCCGGCGAGGGTCTGGAGATCCCGGTCCAGCTGAGGTTTTATTTCGGTATGGAATTTGTGGGAAAGGGCGGTTGGTATCGAGATGTCGGTGTTTATATAACAATCACGGCTCAGTCTCGAGGTGGGAAGCTGAGGGAGAGGGCTATCGATTGGTGTAGCGGCGCTGGCATCGTTCCATCGAGTGATGCTCGAGAGTTCTATATCATTGAGGCTTGTACTTGTGCCAGCTAAGGAGGAAGGATCAGCAGACGATGAGGTCTCCTTCCTGCTCCGAGCAGCAGCAGCAGGAGGAGGAGGAGGGTCTGTAGATTCCGTGTGGCGTCTTCGTGCTGAGGGTCTGAAAGTTGAGAGCCTCGCTGGCACTTTCAAGGGGGATAGAATCCTACGAACGGGTGCAAGGGAGGTAGCGATGAGGTTTTGAGTGGGGGACGTGGAAGATTCCTGCTCGTACATTGAAGAGGGTATCCTAGTTGAGGCTGCAGTTTCAATGGCCTGAGAGGTGAGAGATTCTTCTTCGGAGGTAATGCTGGCCATGGGAGCGGCATACCGCCTGAATCTGACAATTGCCGTTGGACTTAGTCGTCAGATGGGGAACTGTCTGGATAATTCTGATCCCCGCGGGCTTGCCAGCGGCCTCATATATATAGTTCTAGAGGTGAGCTCACCCATCTTCAGTGACCGTAAAGTCATGGCTGGAAGTCGAGGGCGGGTGGTTGCAGGGGCTAGCATGGGGTAGCGTCAATCCTCGTTGGGGGCTGTTTCAGTGTTGCACGCTCAAGGTACACTTGGCTGGTTGATAAAGACCCTATGATTAAAAGAGAACGTCCGAATCAGGTATCTTGCTCCACGAACCAATCATTGCATCATCTACACACTTATCTATTGGCTAAATACACACTGAAGGCATGAAGGCATGCGTGCATACATACAATCAATGGTGGAAAGAGTAACATTCAGCCCGAGTGACTCAAGGCTTGATGCACTGAACACATTATGATCCGTCTAGAAGATGCATGTGGACAAAAGAAAGAGCCGCCAACGCTAATTGATGCTGAGTGATGGAATGCTGGCATGAGGTTGTAAAGAAAAGGAAATTCGTAAAGCCATGGACTGTAGCTGCCGTTGCAAAGAATGTTATGAGCTGCAAGAGCTCTGAGCTCGGGCTGTTGAGGCCGCAGAGCTCGCCGTGTGTTGTCATTGGCGTCGTCATATTCGTAATGGTGAGCCGAATGGGGGAAAGGACCAAACCTATCCCTACCAACATCCATCTTTGAACTCTTTTCAACTATCGTGAGTAACTCCTCTCCCTCCTCCTACCTCCACCCTCCGACCGAGTCCTCTGACTTTTATAAGCCTTTTCCTTTTGCTTATCCCCCGGCTTCAAACTCCCATACTTCTCCAGCTTCCTCATCCTCTTCTCATGATTTTTCTTCCTCTCCTCCTGCACCTCGGCCAGCTCTTGCCGATTCTCCTGTACTTCTTGCCACTCGCTGTATGCACTCTTGATTCCCAATGCCGCAATGCCGATGGCTGCCGCGTCCTGAAGCCTCGCTTTATTCTTCTTCTTGCGCGCATCTTCAGCCGTCATTTTACCCTCTTCGACTTCCTTGTGGCGCTTGTCTCGGGCTTCCATGGAACTGTAGACGCTGTGGGCTGCGTGGATGGTCGCTACGGCGGCGAGGGCCCCAGTGAGGTATTCTTTGCCCTTCATCTTCTTGGTGCGACGCTCGTCTTCAGAGGAAGAGCAGACTTCGGATGAGGAGGATTCGCTAGAATTGCTGCCGCCTTTATTGTCCTTCTTTCCGCTGCGGCTGCCGTTACGTTGACTACTGACTTCGGTTCGGTTATTGCGGCGGGCAACTTGGGAATTGTTGCCCCCATCGCTGCCGTTATCGCCATTCTCGATGTAGCCAGACGGTTTGTAGCGAGCTGGTGTGCGGTCGTCTCTGTAACCCGCAGCTGAAGAGGAGAGAGGTGGTGGAATACCGCGGCTCCGGTCCTTCTTACGAACATAGTATCCTTCACTGTCACTGGACGGAGTGCGATCACGCCGGGGTCGACTTCGCGATCGAGATCGTCGACGAGAGCGCTCTTTCCGTTCCTTGTCTATAGCGAGGCCGGTAGCTCCCGAAAGACCTAGCGCTGCGAGAGCCTTTTCTCCAAGAGACTTGCGACGTTCGCGGCGAGGAGGTGAGAGGGATGATTCTGAGTCTGAATAATCTCTCCGGCTTCCTATACATTTATCAGCATGATGATCGAGCCGGGTTGGTGTGATTGTATAACCTTTCCGATAGCCGTCCCTTCCATGACCAATCGACTTTGCACGCCCATTACTTTTGGAATATGTATATCTCTCATCAAGAACCTCGCCGCCGCGAGATCGCCGTCGGTCATCATCGCGGGGTTTCCTTGCTCGTGGGTCTGTCTGGCTGCGCGGCGGAGGCCCGTACCGGTCAACCTCCTCGTACTCGCTCTCGGTCTCTGACTCGTAGCCACCACCACGACGTTTCTCTCGCATCTTCTTGACTTTGTGGATGCCTTGTTTGGTCTTCTCTTTGAGGGGATCGTAGACTTTGTCGTAGTGTTCGGTAACTATGGGGACACCTTCCAATGCAAGTTCAGCGACGTCGTCCATAATGACGAATTGGAATAATTTGAAAAAAAAAGCAAATTGTAGACAGGTGCGGTGCAATGCAATTTTCTTACGCAAGGAGTGTTGTCATACTTTTCAGGCCCAAGACGACAGCTTGTTCGGCCATAATGTTGAGGAGAAGGTTGTTGCGGAGAGAGGTGAAAAGGAAATAAAGTCACGGGAAGATGCCAAGCAGTGAGTGGCTTGGTACATACAAAGCTTGGTTGCTTTTCGTGCAGACTGCAGCAGAAGGAATGGCCTTTTGGCGATGGTGGGATTGTATTTGGACTTGTGGAATCTCTGTCTCCTCAATAACGCAGGTGCGAGATGGTGCGAGATGGGTACGTCATCAGGCGAACCTAGAAAGTCGCCCAGAGAAGGCCGATTGGGTGTAGAGTGAAGGTATTATGCCATTGTGCATGCCAAGTCGGTGGTACAAGAAGCTTCACTGGTCGATGTGTTGTTCGGGGAGCGTTGGGCTCTTGCCACGAACCCCCAACTGTGCAAGGGGGGATGATAGGGGGAAGATTTTAAGGGTCTGTTGCCAAGAGCATTGATTACCTAAGTACCCAAAACATCCAACAAATCCTGTACCCCACCATTAGTCTATGCTACCTAAGGTACCTACTAGTAGCGAAGCGGTTTAGCCAAAAGGTCCGCCATCTCAAGTTGGACCTGGTATCCTGTTAAGCCAAACTATACCACCGAGCCTCTATACCTACACCGTAGGTGTGATGTCTTCTCGACAATACAACATTGCGTCGTAATTGAGGTACCTGCGTTCAATGCAAGGGACGGCTGACCACTACCTATGCAAGGTACACCTCCGCACACACCATCGTCCCGATCCTACCTCCCTCGCCATATCATTGGTCGTCTATTCTACCTAGCCTTGTCAGCTTTCCACCAATGTCTTGGTCGCTGTCAGCCTGATCATCCTTCATTCTTTCTCGGATCTCGCCTTACCTGTTCCGAAGCAGGCGCGTCAACCGAGTGAGACGAATGCATACGTCAAGGCCTGTTATACAACCTCTTGATCTGTACCGTATATTCATGAGTATGTGAAGGTGCAGATATCATTATTTCGTAGAAACGCAGTCACTAATCAGTCGAGCATGCCTCCTTGACTGACGCCATCTTGGCCGGGGCCCTAAATCCTTCCCAAACCCCTCAACTTAAGATAGACATCCGTACCCCAGCCCCAGAGACTTTGCACTTGAATTCCACCCCCGAAATGTTCAGCGTAGGCTCTTCCAAGTGGTAGTCCGTATCCAAGACCCGCGAGACTGCTCGAATCACCGCCGGCACCGGAGATGGCATTCAGGGCATCTGCATTGCCATTGTCGCTGACATCCATGACTTCATCCTCTCCAAATGTAGTGAAGCTGTATGCCCAGATGTTTGGCAAGGTGTCTGGAGAAATGCCTCCGCCTCGGTCTCGGATTCGTATTGTGACGCCTGGTATCCAGGAATCTGGTAAGATTGAGTTTGATGTCTCAGTCGATTCTGGCTTCGGCGTTGGAGGATCAATCTGCATGTCTTCCAAGGGTGATGATGAGGGATCTGGAGAGGCGGCAATTGTAATCTCAATCGGTTCGCGCTCCTTTCCACTTTCGATCGTTGCACGGAAAGCATTCTTCAACAGCTCCGTTATTATGTACTCCAGATGCGTAGGCACATGAGCGAGGGTCGCATCCTGCTGTCCGTTGATCACAACCGTAGGCCTCACACCATATTTCAGTTCACAGATTTCGGACACAAAGGATTCGCAGTGGCGGATGATTTCGGCTGGCCGAAGGGCCGTATCAATGACGCCAATGCAACTCGAGCATCCATCGGGTTGGTACCTCGAATCTTTACCACTGTGGGGTTGACTAGATAAGTGCAAAGCAATATGTTGTTCCGCGATCAATCGTGTCCCTATTCTTGCTCTCAAATGTTCATCCAAAAATGCTGTTACGTCAGCTGGAGTGATGTATTTCCTACATTCCAAGAACCCCCTCGCCAAGATCGGTATTGTGTTAGAATGTGTCTGCACCAGATCCGCCATGACCTCCGTGAAATTTATCTCATCTTCTAGATTGGTGATGCTCCGTTCTTGGTAGGGAAGCAGGGTAGAAAGGGAATGTACGTAATAGTTGTAGATGCGAGATATATGAGGATTGGAGACGACGATGAATGGAAGGTTGCGCAGAGCTTGTATGCGATGTGCGAGGCGGACGGGTAGAAGAGACAGGGTGAAGTTTGCGGAGGAGAAGAGCGTCTCTGCAGTGAGGGGTGGGCGGCCATGTCTGTATTCTACCAATTAGACAGCATCCTTGATAAAGATATTGTGAAGTTTGATGATTAGGACCTAACGAGATCGGCAAGGGTCAATGGGTGCAACGGCCTCGAGGCCAAGCGAGCGACTTGATCGTTATCGATGTTGACAGATGCCGGAGGATGCGACCATGGCCGCTGCAGTGTCGATTGGTCCGTGACACTCACAAGATGTCTGGATCGTCGCTGTAATGGGCATATGACACGTAATATGCGCGAGTCCAGGATTGCCGGTCTGGAGGCCATCTATACGGCATAAGTGATGTGTGGAAGAAGGATTTGCGGTGTGCAGTCTGGTAATCAATGCGGGATGCTTGGCATCCACGCCAAGGCTAGGAAGACCAGGCTACTTGATGGTCGGAATGAAAGCGAAGCCTCAGAGCTGAAGACAATACATCAAAGCGCTTGGAAATAGAAATCAGACTCTAATCTATCGCCTATCACGGATGAGGTCATAGGTTCAGTCCTTTATGCATGCAATTTTGTGTCTGCTGCTACACCATGTACTATGGTACATTGCCAAATGTGTTCGATAGCGACAGTGGGCGAGCCTTGCTTGCTTGCCAGATGTCAGATATATTCAACGCCTTTCAAATGAGCCATCCGCATGCATATGCTTCGTCATAACCTTCGTGTCTTATCGTACAGCCCCTACTGAGCGCGGGCCTCGCCATCTTGCTCCACGTGAATATGCTCATCGGTTTGGAGCGTATGTACTGTCTCATTCGGGAATTCGACACTTGGATATGTTTAGTAGGTGACTGAGGGTTTGGATATGGCATGCTCTTACGTAAAGCCCTTTATCAGGGTGAATTCATGCTTGATCGTGCCACCTTGCTGTCTGGCGCTCTCTTTGGCCCTGAAGATGATGGTAAGCATGTGTCGCAAAAGTGTTGAAGTGCTCCTCACTTTTCAAGCTGCTCGGGTGAGGCTCCTGGCTTCAGGGTGATCTGTAAAAGTTCCGCGTCAGCATAGATAACGAAGTGGTAGGTGACATGTAGTACGAACATTGTACATGGTAGGCATCTTGGCTTTGGTGGTACCGTGCGCGTATGTTCTGAAGAGTCTGGATATTGAAAGTATGGTGTGAGTGGAAGAGTTGATTTTGGCTTGTGTGTGAGTGTTATTTGTAGTAAGAGAAGGGGTTTGATGACGCGAGAAGTTCGTGATTCAAATACCTCTTGGTGGCTCTTAGCAACGGTCCAACACTTGACTTGCTCTTACGCATTGACCTTTGCTTTCCCTTGATAACCCCCACACAAACTATGCCGCTACTGCAACCTAAAATGACGCACCGTGCGGCCAACGCGGAGCAAATTATCGTCGGGCCCCTCGGCTGGATCTGCTGCCGATCACCGATAACTGATGCCAAGCCTATGGAGAAAAGTTTTTGAAGAATACTGAGTAGTTACCTATGTGAGTGAAGAATACAACAACCATGGAGGAGCAAGCCAACAGACCTCATCGAAAGACGAAAGTGAAGAAGAAACATACTGGAGATCGTAATCCTAAAGCTTTTGGCTACGCAAATCCAGGGCGCTTGGCAAAACAAGCTGTGCGCTCACACGATGTAAGTGTGCCTCATGGCTAGTCTTTGTTGCTAGAATTGTTTGAGCTGCTCTGATCAGACTGGACAACTCTAGATCAAAGAGAAACGTCTCCATGTCCCTCTCGTCGATCGTCTGCCTGAAGAGGCGCCGCCAATTGTCGTCGCCGTCGTTGGCCCTCCTGGAGTCGGCAAGACCACGCTTATCAAATCCCTCATCCGACGCTATACCAAACACAACCTTTCCTCTCCCAGCGGTCCGCTCACAGTCGTCACTTCTAAACGGAGACGTCTCACCTTCCTAGAATGCCCGGCAGACTCCCTCGCGAGCATGATCGATGTCTCTAAGATAGCGGATATAGTCCTCCTCATGATCGATGGCAACTTTGGCTTCGAGATGGAAACTATGGAATTTCTGAACGCCTTATCGGCCAGTGGTATGCCAGGAAATGTCTTTGGCATCTTGACGCACCTTGACCTGTTCCGAAAGCCAAGCACACTAAAAGATGCTAAGAAGAGATTGAAGCATAGGTTCTGGAGCGAGCTATACCAGGGAGCAAAACTGTTCTACCTATCAGGAGTCATCAATGGCAGATATCCGGACCGTGAGGTACATAATCTTTCAAGGTTCATCTCGGTCATGAAGAATCCTCGGCCTCTAATATGGAGAAACTCTCATCCTTACTGCCTAGCGGACCGCTTCCTCGACGTGACACCCCCTACAATAATCGAAGAGAACCCAAAATGCGACCGGACTATCGCGCTTTATGGATATTTGAGAGGCACGAATTTCCCAGCGAATGGCGCACGTGTTCATATACCTGGCGTGGGCGACCTGAGTGTCTCGGCAATCGAAGCTTTACCAGATCCTTGTCCTACACCGTTTATGGACCAAGCAATCGCTAAAGCGTCTGGTAAATCTGGCCGTCGACGGCTTGGTGAGAAGCAAAAGGTTCTCTTTGCGCCTATGTCCGATGTGGGTGGTGTTTTAGTTGATAAGGATGCAGTCTACATTGACGTCAAGACTTCAAACTTTGATAAGGACGCAGCTGAAGGCGAAGAACGTGGTTTGGGTGAACAGATGGTCGTAGGACTACAAGGTGAGCGTAGATTACTGGGAGAGGCAGAGGATGGTGTCAGGCTGTTTGCTGCCGGAGATTTTCTCAAGGATAGTGCGGAGGCCGCAGTAGAGGATGATATTGGGAGGAAAGAGAGACGAAAGGTACGGGTTATTGAAAAGGGGCCAGAAGATGAGCAATCAGAGCCAGAAGACGAGGATTTTGTCGATGGCGCAGAAGAAGAAGAAGAGGAGAGTGGCTCCCTGCAGGAAGGCGACATACCAGTGGAAAAACTTGGGAAGGCCTTCAGGCCGGCACAAGACGACTTAAAGAACGGCAAGGTGGATCATGACATTGCTTTTGCAGAAAGTGACTCCGAAATTGGTTCCATTTCCAGTGACGAAGAACCAGAGCTGGAGAGCATGCCCGAAGATTCAGACATCGACGAGGACGCAGAGGACGAAGACGGTGCGCTGAAATGGAAGTCTAACCTAAGGGACAAGGCACGAAACCTGCACAGCACTCAACGACAATATCGGGTTGCCGACTTCGCTCGACTGCTGTATGATGAATCCTTACCACCAGCGGAGGTCGTTCGCAAGTGGCGAGGAGAAGCCATTACGGCTGAATTACCTGATGGCAGCGCTTCTAATGAAGAGGTTGAGGAAGACGAGAACTTCTTTCGGAAAGCTAAGAATAAAGATGAGGATGATGAAGACTTTGAAGATCGTTCAATACCCAGGTATGACTATGATAATTTAGCGCAAAAATGGAGTAATCCTTCTAATCTCCAACAATTACGGCACCGCTTCGCTACTGTAAACCTTATGGAAGAACGTAATGGTAATGAGGACAATGATAATGAGAGTTCTGAAGGCGAAGATGACGAAGGCGACGGCGACTTTGAAGACCTTGAAGCTGGGGTTGACGTCGATAGTGATCATATCGCAGCGGCTCCTGAGATCTCGATCGAAGCAGAGAGGGCGAAGAACGCTCGTAGGAAAGAAGAACTTCGGCTTCGCTTCGAGGAAGAAGACCGCGAGGGATTTGGGCGGCAAGGCGAACTGGATCGAACTAGACCAGACTCCAAGGAAGAATTTGGTGAAGACGACTGGTACGACGCACAAAAAGCTCAAATACAGAAGCAAATCACCATCAACCGTGCGGAGTTCGACTCGCTAGATCCGAACTCCAGGGTGCGAGTAGAAGGGTATAAAGCAGGCACATACGCTCGCATCGTCTTAGAAAAGGTTCCGTACGAGTTTGCAGCAACATTCGATCCCCGATTTCCAGTCATTATTGGTGGTCTAGCACCAACCGAGGACCGGTTCGGCTTCGTCCAAGTGAGGATCAAGCGGCACAGATGGCACAAGAAAATTCTCAAGACAAATGACCCTCTTATCTTCTCCCTAGGCTGGCGCAGGTTCCAGACGCTTCCGGTCTACAGCATTTCTGACTCAAGAACACGAAACCGCATGCTCAAATACACCCCAGAGCACATGCATTGTTTTGGTACTTTCTACGGGCCTCTCATTGCACCTAACACGGGTTTCTGCTGCGTTCAATCCTTCTCCAACACCAATCCCGGCTTCCGAATTGCAGCCACTGGTGTTGTTCTTAATGTAGATGAGAATACCGAGATTGTGAAGAAGCTTAAATTGACCGGCACGCCATATAAAATCTTCCGGAACACTGCTTTCATACGCGACATGTTCAGCACGTCTCTTGAGATTGCCAAATTTGAAGGTGCTAGCATTCGTACTGTCTCGGGCATACGTGGGCAAATCAAGCGCGCCCTAAGCAAGCCAGAAGGCTATTTCCGCGCTACGTTCGAGGACAAGGTCCTTATGAGCGACATCGTCTTTCTACGAGCCTGGTATCCTGTTAAACCCCATAGATTCTACAATCCCGTGACAAACCTTCTCGAATCCAACGCCGAAGACAATACCGGGGGGACAGACGAAAGTGGCTGGCAGGGCATGCGCTTAACCGGCCAGATTCGTGCCTCTCAATCCCTCCCAACCCCGAAACAGAAAGATAGTGCCTACAAGCCTATCGTACGCCCCACTCGTCACTTCAATCCCCTTCGGGTGCCACGTGCCCTCGCCGCCGACTTACCTTTCAAATCGCAGATCGCGCATATGGCTCCCCAACGCAAACAAACTTACTTGCAAAAGCGAGCTGTTGTATTAGGTGACGAGGAGAAACGAGCACGGGATCTGATGCAGAAGATCACGACGCTTCGGAAAGAGAAAGTGGAGAAGAGGAGGCGCAAACAGGAGGAAAGGAAGGAGCCGTACAGGCGGAAAGTGAAGGAGAATGAGGAGAAGAGGACCGAAAGGGAGAAGAAGGAACGGGATGAGTATTGGAGACGGGAGGGGAAGAAACGGAGATTGCAGGATGAGGGGGCTGGCCATAGAGGCGGTGGCAAGAGAGTGAAGAAGTAGTATTATCCTGAAAGGTATCATGAGCTGAACTACTGCATGGTGTGAGCGCGCTAAGCTAACACTGATACTGTCACTTGCTCACCTCACATTCTCCGAAAGAAGATGAGCGGCTAGTAAAAGTGGAGGCCACGGCATGAAAATGAAGAGTGTTGTACAAATTATGGATGAGTATGACTGTATAGCGTGGACCACGGTAAGCTAGTTCTGCTATTGTGGTGACTGACACAACTTGAAGAGCCTACAGTGTCGTTCCGAGTGTTGTGCTTTTGTGGCACATTAGTCACTGACATTGTCACTTATTGGTGCCCGACACCCGATTGTGTTATTCCAAATGTTTGCCTGTGCCATGGGACTAGCGATTGTCACTCTCCCAAGTTCCTTGTTATGATTGGCTCCCAGAAAGTGTGAATGATCATCATTGTGTTGATGTTGCACAAAGTTTCCGAGGAGGGGTAAAGAACCTGATTTCCCTTCGTTTCAGCTTCCTCGTCCACCGTCTGACAAGTGTCATATAGATATATCAATATATACATATATCCCACACACAACATTTCTTCCTTCTTACCACTCACACGCCTCCTTGACGCAACACCTGCACCAACAGTCCACTTGTATTGCAACCTCATCGTCTGTGGATTTCACAATCGCGAACATACCAACACCTTCTATTACTCATTCCACAATGCCAGGTTACAAGGCGATTGGGCAGGTCGGCCTCGGGGGTTTCTTGTATGTGGCGGCCACAAAACTCATCAGCAAGCTCTCGCATTACGGCGAGACTGGCACTCCTGTACCAGAAAGACCAGCTCGATATACTCCCGGCGCTCTTCCAACACTGTCAGCATGGTCATCACAAGAGACATTCCTTCCGATACCTAACATCCCGCAAAATGTCACCGCCACAATCACGATGTCCCGCCTCTCTCCCGCCGACCCGTCAACACCAAGTCCATTGTGGGCGATGTTTCTGTCGCTATGGTCAACTGTCCAAGTCATTATCCACTTTCTGACGGAGCAATGCGGCGAACTTATCGCAGAGCTTACGGTCCAACTGCTCTTCGTAATCGCCTTCGCTTACCTTGGGAATCATATCGACCAAGTGTTACGAAGAATCCTGGGCCACCCAAAATTCCCCACTGCTGACGAGTGCATCGACGAAGAAGCTCCTGAAAATAGCTCGTCTATGCGGATCACCAAAGCCACCGTCAATGTACTGCACAGACTGGCCGACAAAATACAGTACAGAATCAACAATCTGGAAGCGATAATTGCGAACATCATCGTTGAAGGCAAACAAGCGATCCACAATCTCTGCACGGAGCTCGGTCACGCAAAAAGGACGATCACCGGCCTTGAACGAAAGCTGAGGGACATGGTTGACGATCGGGATCGGAAGCTGGAGGAGGCCAACACCAAACTCGAAAGTTCCATCCAGAAGGTTCACGATTTGGAGGTAGAGCTGGAAGAAATCTCCACCAAGTACGATGACGCAGTGGAAGACAGCCAGACGAAGCTCGAGGACGCCGATAAGAAACTCAACAAATCTGAAAATGATCTGAGTGAAGCGGCCGAGAAGATAGCAGCGCTGGGAACCAACCTACAGTGCATGGTCGATGACCGCGACAAGGCGGCGAATGATGGGCATACGGAGGCTGAGGAAGCTAAGAAGTACATCATCAAGCTGGAGGCACAACGCAATTACTGGCAGGGCCAATTCGAAGAGAGTAAGGCGACCACTACCGAAAAGATCGATAAAGCGGTTGCCACGGCGAAGAAGAATGCCGACAAGGCTAAAGAGCGGTTGTTAGAGATAGCAAAAGTGGGCACCGACAGTGAGATCAGCAAGCTCAAAACGGTCCATGAGAAAAAGGAGAAAGACCTTATCGCTGCGAAGAATCAAAGTGCCAGTGAGATCGTCACTCTGAAGGAAGCTCTTGCAAAGATGGAGGAGAAGGAGAAAGATCTTATCGTTGCGAAGGACCAAAGCGCCAATGAGATCGCCGCCCTAAAGGAAGCTCTTGCAAAGAAGGAGGTCGAGGAGTCCGCTTCATCTTTCAATCCCGCCGCGAAGGAGTTCACGCCATACCGACAAGCATCCAGCGGCTCAACACTTACATCCACCCCGCGTACCTCCCTTCCTGCTACTCCCTTTTCCCCATCGCCTTCTCCTTTTTCGACCACACCATACCAGCATACCTCCCTTCCTCCTACTAGCTTTTCCTCATCACGTCCTCCATTTCCGACAGTACCAGCTTCATTTGCAACAGTACCACCTCCATTCCAGACAGCACCAGCTTCATTTCCATCAGTACCATCTTCATTCCCGATAACACCATCTTCATTCCCGATAGCGCCATCTCCATTTCCGACAGCACCAGCTCCATTTCCGACAACGCCAGCTCCATTTCCGACGACACCATACCAGCACACCCCTGTCAAGAAGCAAGAGCTTCGTGGCGAGCCCAAACGAAACCTGGACGGGCTCAACGAGATGATGGCCGAGAGGAGCAGAAGGACAATGATGGGAATGCCGGCGGAGGATGAAGAGACGAAGCCAATGTCGAAGGAAGAACTCGGTAAGTGTTTGGGAGAACTTGTATATAGACATGGTAACTGACCGTGTTTCTAGACCGTAGAGAGGCAGAGGTTATGACTAAATGGAACCCATCCCAGCAGCCTACCCCCGCACAGCCTGCATTTGCTCCTGGTCCCAGTCAATCCAGTCCCATTCAACCGGTGCCCTCCCCCACCCCTACTCCACCAGAACTCCCTCAACACACGAGAACGCCCGAAATCACTGGTCAGCCACCCAACCATCCTATACCACCCACCGGCCCCAAGA
>NAPT01000191.1:0-46198 GCA_002927785.1 Cladonia uncialis | reverse complement strand
CCCTTCCCCCAGCCTAATCTCATCCCACGCAAAGGCCCCCCACGCCGTGTAACCCCCACAGCAAGTGTACCCATCAAGGCAACGCCACACACTCCATCTCGATCTTCACGCCCTTCGGCAATTCCCTCACCGCCACACAACTCCTCGCCGGCTTCGTCTCTCCAAAATGTTTCTGATACTCCTCATTAACCTCTTTAAAATCTCCCATATCCGTAAGAAAAACTGTCATTTTAACGACCTTCGAGACGTCAGACCCCGCTGTTTTCAAGATGGTGCTGATGTTTTGGATGCAGAGGCTGGCGTGGTAGCCGATGTTTCCGGGAGGTAGGCTGCCGTCTGCTAGGGCGGGTAGTTGGCCGGAGACGTAGATGGCGTGGGGGGTCGAGATGGCTTGGGACTGTGTGGGGTGGATAAGCTGGAAGGGTCTTGAGGTATGGAGAGTTCGGGCGTTGGGGTGCTGGGGGAAGGGTGTAGCTGTGATTGCGAGGGGCCGGGGAAGAGGGGAGGATGGGGAGGAAAGGGGGAGCGTACGTATGGTCCCGCCGCTGTTCGTGTAGAATATAGATTAGTCAATCGCTCCAATTGAGTTATGGGGACAAGTGTGATCGAGGAGCTTACGTGGACAAGCATCTTTTGTGAAGATGGGTTTCGCTTCGGACATTCGTGCGGTGGTTGGGGCGAATCGGAGATGGAGGGTTTGATGATGTGCGGAGTTGTTAAGGTAGAGGCGGAGATGGAGTCGAGAAGAGAGCGTGCAGGCAATGAGCGGGGTTCGGGGAGTAAGAGGGAGGAGGAGAGATGGGAGAGTTCTCAGGGGTGCCAGGGGCATATAGGGAGGAGGGTTCCTTGATCAATTGGGAGGCGTTGTATGATGAGGGGAGGGAAGGTTCGCGGCTTCGCTTACGGATGAGGCTCTACGGAGGAAGGCTATGCACGCTAATTGATCCTGTTGGGCTGCATGAAGGTAACGGGTATTTTGATGGAGTGTTTTTCAAGGGCAGATTTGAGCAATTGGATTCTATCCATTATTATTATTATATGCCAATATCATGGATCAGCTACCACAATGATTAAGTACTGCTGTCTCCCATACACAAGTATAGCCGTCGACGTCAGTAGTGGCCGTAGATACTTCTCCATTATTCTTACCCATTCCCAGAGCTCACGAGGTGGGCTATCCCATGACAGCTTCTCAGTTGCAGCAAAGAGGTTGGGTAAAAGCTCAGGGTCCCTGATTGGAAACGGCGTTTGAAGTCTCCCGTGTTCCGGTTTGATGGGAGGAATGCTGGATTTTTTTCCCGCGACTAAAGGTTGCGTTGGTGGAGTTGCGTCCCCAAAGAGTAAACCAGCAATAGCCTATCGCCTCCCTGCGGATGGCCCAGGCCTAGACGACACCTCATGCACCTCGCAGAGCAACAGCTGGTATCTCGTAACTGGTGTAGAGCTTTGGCCAAGAAGTACCACGCCAAGAACATTAGGTCATGTTGCCAACGCAAGCCTATATCGTAGCATCGCAAGTTTGTTCACAGGTAGTGGGACTCCTTTGGAAAATTCAAGTCTCTTCACCATCTGGTTGGCTCGAAAGGAGAGTGTAGACCGGAGCATCGAGCTTGTCGCGGCCTTTGAGGAAGTCGAGTTCAAGTATGAAGATATAGCCTAGGAGTACCCCACCGAGTTTCTTAACTAGTGACCCGGCGGCGGCTGCAGAACCACCTGAACTTCACGTCAGTTAATATTCCGATTTATATATGCGTGTGGAGCCCGTACCGGTGGCGATGATATCGTCCAAGATCAGAACCTTCTGTCCCTGCTTGATGGCATCTGTTTGTATCTGGAAGTGATCTTCCCCATACTCCTTCTTATAACTGGCAACTTCTGTAGGACCGGGCAGCTTGCCTGGCTTCCTGACTGGAACAAAGCCAGCGCCAAGTCGTAGTGCTAAGCTTGGACCGAAGAGAAATCCGCGCGCCTCCAAGCCCACTATGACATCGGGCTTCTGGTCTTTAGAGTAGCTATTCTCAATATGCAATTCAAGGGCGCGAATAAGACTCTCATGGAGGGTGGGATCTCTGAAGAGGGGCAGGATATCTTCGAAGAGGATGCCGGGTTCGGGAAAGTCTGGGAATTGACGCAATGACTTGTGCAGTCTTATCTTAAGACCGGCGAGTTCGGAGGTGGCGGTGGGCAGATTGGACCCTCGTCGTCCTGAGGTTTCGGTGGCATCTGGGCGGTTGCTTGGTGGGTGGGATGAGGTAGAAGGTTGCATGACGAAGAGAGGAAAGAAGAGAAGGAGTGGGCGGTGAGTGATGAGAGTATTAATATTTTTTTCCCTCTTATCCTATTATTAGTCACCGCACTTAGGGGAGGGTATTTGCGGTTTGTAGGTAGGCAGATGGTGGTCGTAGTACGTGTCAATCCGTCAAATCCGTTTGTTCAGACTTTATTTTCTTCCTGAAGGGTTCGCCGATAGTGGGGTGGTGAGGAGCCTTGGGATAACCCGATGTGGTATAGAGGCGAAGAGGCGACGATTGGGAAGGCCAACTAGAGGCCACTAAGCCTAGAAACCCCCGTAGATTTGGCTGAGAAGGCCCCAAGATGCCCGGGTTGTTTAGATTGCTTTCTTTCCGTTTCCGTCCTTGAAGAAGGGGGAAGGTGCGATTGAGAGGCTACCAGGGTGTCCAGTGGCTGGTTACATGTCGAAGCAAAGCAAAGCAAAGCAGAGTCGATACTGCGTCAATACTGCGTCGATGCAGAGGTGCGTATCGGGCCAAAAGTGAATTGCTCGCCGAAAGCCAACGCCAACCTTGCCAGGATTTGCTATCGAGATCAAAGTACAATTTGGGCGAATGGTTGGACCAGGTGGAGGCATCGCATGCGTGGTGTAGTAGTAATCTGTGGATGGTTGGTGGATGGGTTGGTGGATGGTGTGTGCATGTTGCCATCGCAAGCCACCGACGCGCTTGATAAGAGCCGTTCATGCCCGTCCAGAGCCCACAGTAGAACTACGGCCCAGAGCAGCATCCGTCTTGCTCCACCAAGCTCTCATATGCTACCCACTGAGTCTGCTTTCTACCATCATTGCCTTATCCCTACCATCGTGTTCCCACTCAAAACCCGTCTGGTCTGTACCATAGGACTGTACAGCAGTGCCAATTGCCAGTTGCCAATGCCACACGACCAACCCACCGTATTTTGTAAATACCGCATGTCGTGATCGCCATGCAAAGGCCCGAGCGCCGTTAGTGTTGATGATTTGACCGATCTAAGGGCTTCTGTGCAGCCTTCCGTCGCTTTCGTTTGCATGCGTCGAGAGTACGGAGTAGAGTAGGGCTCCTTACAGCTAGAAGTACAAAGTACCTACACCGTTAGTTCTAGGCACTCCTAGGCACTCCTACCCGCCCACACGGCTTCGGAGAACCCCCACATTACAGTAGACCAGAATTTTAGCGAGTGTCTCCGGGCGTGGGGTACATTAGGAGAGGCGGTCACCAACGGGTAGCCCTGGCTGCCCTTCCCTTATTCCCCCATGCTAGGTATGTAATATAATCCCACCCTCCTCCTGCCAATAATGAAATCTACTCGCCGAAGAGGACCGTGCATTCTACGCTGGCTATATGCCAAGGCTAAGACCCAACTCACCCTCCCTAACTTATTTGCGCAGTTGGCGAATGTGAATTCTGCAATTTTGTCGGCGTCAGGCTTTCTTTCTGTTGTGATTCTTCCTATCAAATGGCTTCCTCGATTTCGCGTTAGTGAAGAAAAACATGCTTTGCGGCCTTCAAGCATGAGGTCGATGCCGCATCAGTCCTGGTGACGATATGGTTCTTACAGCCGATGGACTGCAATCTGCCTTTCTTTTCCTTCGGCGAATTGCGTATGAATGCCTACAATGCTTTTCTGTTGAGAATACGAACATTCAGCTCGGATGCCCCTTCCATTCCTCTTCCGACGGGGACGTTGGGATGCTTGCAATCCACGTTCTTATCCGCTCCTATGCGGGCAATGTGCATATGTTCGCCTCTTATACCATACGGTCCGTGACTACGCCTTCAAAGTTATCGCTCATATTCGAGTATGTAAGGATGAACATCCCCTCTCGTGGCCGACGTTTTTCCTTTGGTGATTCAAGCTTGCCATTTCTGTTCTCTTGCTTCGGAAGTGTCGCCTGTAGCGGATAGCTACTGATACTCGGAACTACTGGTGACTCTGCAAGACCGGGTCATCGCTCTAGCACACCGCGATGCTGGCTTTCGGGGTAGTTGTCATGGTCCTCTGGTTGCGAATCAGACAAGACACCTGGTTGCTCGAGACATTCTCCGGGATAAGCCTAACTTGGTCCCTTAGGGATGAGGCAATCTGTCTAAAATGAGAATCATATTCTTTACTCTATTACGGTCTACAGATTCCCATAGTTGCACACAGTATTGAGGCGCCGATTTCGTCTTCAATTGCATACTTTGTTTCCAGATGCTGTCCGCTATAACAGGGGTCATAAGTGCCATCTTCAGATCCGCTTCAGTCACATCGGATACCACTTTGCCCCCTTGCATTATCATTAAGTGAACTAAGTGACTCTAACCGCTCGTATCGCGTCCTCTTCCGCACATTTCCAGCTTGAAAGGACGGACTCGATCCCCCTTCATGTTCTTCTGGACCAAGCGAAGCAAGAGGAATGCCCGTCTGCCCACCGCAACCAGAGCAATAATTCGCTATCACCACCAACATCAGTCTTTGCACATCATCTCATACGCATAATCTTTTCTTACCTTTCGGATCCTTATGCGCCAACCAAGCAACCGTACAAAAATTGAAGATCTTCCACAGCGCCTGCATAAACACCAAGTCCGCAACCAAGATACTTACGAATAGGGTCCCCGTCGACTTCCGTCTTGGCACCTGACACAAATATTTCGTGGATATCACCGCTGTAGACGTATTCAAGGGCCCCGTTTGGTCTTTGAGAGCCTCGTAGCTATCGCGTGCGGGACCAGGCTGCGCATTTGTGGTGTGGTTTTGCATGGATGTGAAATTCTGGGTGAAGTATTGCAGGGTTGTTGCATTGAGGAGGATGTTGGGTACCGTGGTCTTTTGCCCTAGGTCTGTCAGGATTGTTGAGTAGAAGGATTTGGCGAGGCTATCTGAGGCGAGCCAAATGTTAGGGGCGGCGTTGCTGGAAGCTAAATCAGACACGGTGTGGTTGTGGTGAGGTAGTGAAAGGACTCCAACTCCACTTCCATCCCCGGTCTCGTCTTCAGCTGTCACATCGGTGTTTGTCAGCCAGCGATAGTCGACATCCCAGAAAGCTAGGTCAATGATATCATGAATTGCATCAGTAGCGGTAGGTCGTGAAAAGTCTGGGGAGTAACCATCGTCAATGGTCTGCTACATCACGAAGTAAGTGGAAAACCTACGTATTGTACCCTTCCTCAAATTATTGTCCGTTTCACTTCGAATGGCCTGCATTTCAGAGGAGACATACGCCCAGTATTGAGATCTGGACAGTTTCAGTGTCGGCTATACTTATATTGTGGAAGGTGTGAGCTTACAGCAGCGATTCCCCCCACCAGAGACTTGCCTTGGTCGTCGCGTTTCTTGTGATGAAGTTGAATAAACCAACTTGGGTGCTATAGTTTCCCGTCGGAAATTGAGCTGTTGAAGGTACGTAGTCATATTCCGTAGTGAGATTGAAGTAGACCACGCCTTCATCGCCTTCTATACTACAGGTGATAAAGGCCTTTTCCGAATCAATTACCTTACCTGCGGTTCCTGAAGGACACATACCTGGAGAGTCTCACCCCATTCATTCCAGCCATATTGGGTTGCCGAGCGGTCCTCCGCCTCAAACTCAATCTGTATGTTATTAATTTGACAGTTCTGGATTGGGTTATTAAGATAAGTCAGAGCTGGCAAGATAACTGGACTGCTCCCGTCCGCGGTTGTCCAGATCGCAGTAAGGGTGTATGTGAGCGCCGTTTGGTTTGTGAAGAATTCTGGGTTGTATCAGTCGCGCAACTTGATACTCGTACTGTACTGGGAGAAGTACCGATATTCACTTGTACGTCCTCGGCCTGACATGATGGCTTGATTTGACTTGTGAAGTATGAGGGCCAACGATTCAGCCATTTGTCGCTTAATATCGTAGCATTTGGGTCCGTTACGTATTCGATGCTATGAATTTATGAGCCATTGCAAAGGAGCAAATACACAATGTACGGTTGATTATACCTCTGAGTATAGCCCGTGGATAAGAAATTAAGGAGGGAGAAAAGCACTAGCGCAATAGCGCCGCCAGTGAAAACGACTGGTGTAAACCATCGAAAGGGATACGGCCGGGAAATAGCATACTCAAACATTGACGACGCCATCGAATTGAAAGACGATACTATGTGGGAATATATGTGAGGATGAGTTCATCTGGGCAGAGGGTAATGTGTTGTTCAGCTCCGGCTGCCCCAGTACGGCGGAGCCTGAGCGATCGCTGCACGCCCGGGTCAATGATGCTTCAACCTTCGTCTAGACCTTCCAGTCCAACAGTCTTGGCTCTTTTAAGAAGGTGTCTTTGATTCCGAGAATTCCATGAAAGCTGGGTCTGGATTTATTTTTGTGATCGCTTTGCAGGCAAGTTCTGCATGGCTTACTCCACTGTACTTGTTTAGGATTCCCTACCTTAGCGACAGCATCGAGCGCTAATGTGGTTCAGGAATTGTGAGTGCAACAGTGTCAGTACCTTATAAGCAAGATACGACAGGTCTGTTACAGACCAGCTACCCAAGCCATAAATTCCAAAGGACTGTATACCTTACAGCCTGCCATCAACATGCCGGACGAGGTCATCAATGGCGACGACTTTCACGGGGTTTTTGCACCATGTATCAAACAAGACCATGATTGACATCGTTCTGCATGGAAGAACAAACCTGCGCCGGTAAATCTATCACGCTCGTCACTCGTTAAGCTCTAGGTAGACGAGTCATGATGTAGTCAGCGCGCAAACACCTCCAGTAATTTATCCATCTTTGTTGAATCATTGCGTCTTTATTCTGATCATCACGTTTCATAATGGTTTTCTTTCGAGCACTTACGTCCATAGATATATACCCACAGTGCGGAACATTGACATAAACCACCAATGCATACAGTACATTTTTTTCTTCTTGATCCTAAGCGTCATCGTTCCAATCGTTGCTCCTGCCTCGACTCCACTAACTTCCAGAACGCCCTCAAAACGGCAACGCCACCACTTTGGGTCTCCACAGTCCTGCCTCGTCCTCTGTCATTAATATCCTGTTGCCTTGGATGTTCGTCTGCAGCGGAGGTACTTTCGGACTGCATCTGCTCTTCCTTACGCCATCCATATTCCCACGGTCTGTACATGTCATCATCTTCCGGCAGTCGCCAAATCTCATCATAAGGAATGCCTTCGTTCCTATAATCAGTTCCTGCGGTAGTGGGGCCATCCATGTCCGGTATATCATGATCTATGCTGTCGCCATCATCCCTTGGCGATGGCCTACCCCACCATTCGCCGAATTCACCCTTTCCATCTCGAGTAATATATGCCGACAACGCATTATGTCGTATCCAACCTGCATATCTATCACAGCTCTGTTGATGCAACGCACTATCATCGTGTCCAGCTGGCAGAGGAGAACAGAATAGTGTCAAATGGTGGAAGAAGATGCCCTTGAATGTCTGTGAATTCTGGCTGCAAGTTCCGCTCCAATCGCACAGTTCTTCCATCACTCCACCTCTTCCAAGGCCTGCCCAGCGCCACTTGCGTTCTGAATTTCTGTCTTCCCAGCCTGTGGCAGCTATGACGCTCTGCACCAAGTCGTGCCCGTCCAATAAGTACTCCCGCACGCTAGTAGCTTGCCATAGTCCTCTTAGACCTGAGAGGAGCACTCCTTGGTTGTATGTATATACGCTCTCATCTCTTATATCGCACTTTCTAGTCCCATTGCTGCCATCTTTGCCGCCTCTCCAACCCTTAATATGGAAACCATCAACAAATAGGCCCTGCTCGTTCCTCATCCCGCTCTCCTTCAACCACTTGTAGGCCTCCACGGCGTTATCGAGGTATTGCACGTCGTGCGCTTTTGCAGGTGGTAAGCCGGGATCTGCAGAGAATGGCGAGGAGTCACAGTCTCCTGGAAAGTGAAGGTACATTCCGATGCTGGCTACGATGTAAAGTTGGTTTGTGATGGCATTCTTGTATGGTGCCAAATGGGGGTTCCAGACCATACCACCTCCACATAAATCGGTGTCCCAACCACGAGAAGCCAATTTGTAGAAGACGTGCGCACGGTGTGCGTATTGAGGGATAAACTGGCGTGCGTACCATTGTGAGGTATTATAGTAGTCGGAGCTGTCCGAGCTGTAGTGGAGGGATGAGTGGCGCTCGATGAACTTTATTGACTCTAGCCAGCCAAGTACCACCCACAGCATATCATCGTAAGCTTGTGTGCGCAGGCTGAATGCGTTCTCACCAAAGTAGAAGGAGGTGATTTGCGTGAAGTAACGATTGATCAAATTCTCGTGGTCGCGTGACTCGTCTTGGGAGGGTGAAGCAGATCTTGACGAGGACGACGTGCAGTATTCAGTCATCGCCGCCAAAGTCGCTGAGACATGTGTACCCATAACAGCTGCTGTCCAGTCGATGGCTTTGGGCCAAGTTCCCACAGCGATTTCGAAGTAGTGGGATTCCATAACTTCGAGCGCATCGAGTAGGGCTGCGTAGCTTGAAGGATAGGCATTAGGCTGGTCTGAGACATCGATCCTAAAGACCGCACCACCTTCAGCAGAGACATTTAGATCTTGTAAAGCGGGTTTCTCTGGCAGGAGTTGCCCCACGTGGCTCTGGAGGGGCTGCTGGTCTGTAGGGTTGCCATTGAGGGAAGGTGCACCTGGAGCGCCTATTGACGCTGCGATCAATTGACGAGCAAGTAAAAATATACAGCAGAAGAGTATGATGGGTGCCGAAGCACGGCCAGACCGCAGAGATCGTACAATCATGATGGCAGTAATGGAAGACTTCCGAGTCAGGTGATGCAGCTGCCAGCAGCTCAGCGACAAGCCACTAACCTTCGCATTGCGTCGTATAGTTTTCTACACTATACAAACGATTCGCAAAGGCATGTCAATTCGCAGGTCGGTGTAGCAAGCTCAAGAGTCGTGGATGTATGATGCGACTGAGCACAGACGCAAAGAAGGTTACCCAACTAGGTAGACTAGGCGCACTAGCCTCAAATGCCGCCACTTAGTGTCTCGACTCCTTCTTTCAAGACAACTTCTCTGCTACACTCTGTTCACTCTCCGAGCAAAACCAAGACAAACATACCTGGGAGCAAAAAATTGATGACAACTGAGGGATTCGAACCCTCGCTCTTTCGAACTAGTAGACTTGTGGGCAAGACCTGAAACTAGCGCCATAACCACTGCAGGAACAATTAGAAGGAAGATCAGAAACAAAAGATCTTGGAAACTTGCCTCGGCCAAGTTGCCAATTCTCAAAAATGAAATGCATTATTTAAAAATATATACGTAATAAACTCACGATCATTTAAAGGTTTCGTATGCAACGGCAACGAGCCCCGAAGGGTCTTGGCAGGTGGCCACCGGGTCAGATTCCAAAACGTTGTACTTTCTGCTCTACTTAGACTATGACACGCGCTGGCGCCTCATCTACGACGCAACCGCATTAAATCTAGCCAGTATTATGGCCCGGAAACGCCCATCTGCTCTCACTAGAGGATTGATCCCAACATCCAGTCTTTCGCCGAGACTCTGCCTCGGCCGTTTTCCGAAGTTGCTTTTCTTGGAGTGAAAAACAAGCTTTTCAGATGGCATGGCGGAGTCCAGTGATCTAACAGACATGGAGCACGTTGTGAAGGTCAGAATGCGGTTCAGTGTGGCTAGAGCCTGGGCATGTACGATGTATCTTGGCTTTGCCACAGTATTCAGTTGGGTTTCATAATCTGGACAGTGGCAATTATGGTATTGGCGTCTAGGCAAGCACAGGTCCTTCCTCGAGAGGAGGCTATCTGGCGCAGTAGGAAGCTCTGTTGATGAACTCCGTCAAGTTCCGACTCCATGAGCGCTACGATTTGTTCGTACACAGCCCTTCAGCCTACCAATTTCATTCTATTTGTGCAACAGCAATATTAATATACGTCGGACATAGCCTCGATCGACCACGTGGACGTACTGGTCAACACATAGCATAATCTCCGCGAACAACATGACGGCTTCGAGACCCACAGAT
Organism: Cladonia uncialis; assembly: GCA_002927785.1. Taxonomy (NCBI): domain Eukaryota; kingdom Fungi; phylum Ascomycota; class Lecanoromycetes; order Lecanorales; family Cladoniaceae; genus Cladonia; species Cladonia uncialis. Next base: position 35,937 of record NAPT01000191.1, on the reverse strand, counting down.
AGATCATGATGGGTATATCAGATCTTCTCTGGACTGGCCCTGAGGTCCTAGACAGCAAGAAAATTTAAACATTATGGACCAAGATCTCCGAAGATGATCGTAAAGCATTGGCGTACTCAGCAACAAAGTCAGACTCACGCCCCTGGTGCCCTCAGACGTTCCAACGTTTAGTCCGGGTTTCAGTCGTCGGCATGCTTCGATATTGCTTGGTAACTCATTCCATCTTAACGGTTTAATCTCTTCTCAAGCTTTCAGAGACTGTGGTTGACGTTGGTTATCTGCGTCCTCAGACAGAACTATAATATAGGCGTTTTACCCATTAAGAATATCCATGAAAGAAATGTCCAAATATTGGACCTCGGCCGGCGAATTCTCAGGCAGACTCGATATCACTGAGTTGATAAAGTGGAGCTCTTCGGCATCAGCAAACATTAATTGTAAAGTCGTGGGATTTATTGCATAGTTCACCGCTAAAACCAAAGGAAGGTTCCGCTTTGAAAACATTTGATCTTTCTTGGCTTAGCAGGGGACCGAGGGAAGGACTCGAGGACGGGAACTACGGGCCTTAGGTGCTGCCAGCTACTGCAGGCCAAGACGCTCCATACTGCCAAGCCCATTAAACACAATTCCGGCCTATCATATATCCCAGGTCGCCCACGTTTTCTGCGAGTCGCTTTCAATCGCATTCGAGCATTTGTCGAGTTTCCCCTTCAAGCTCCTGAACATTCCTTTTTTCAGCGTCACCCGACCCATTCGCTTGGCGCCTCCGCGCCCCTTGGCGGATAATCCAACGCTGGAGATTGCTGGAAATCTGCCCGGCGGCGTGGTGCATATTCATGTATGATTCGCCGGTAGTGGGTCCAGCTAGAGATAATCAACTGGAGATGGTTCCATCGTCTGGACCTGGCCACCTTGGTCCAGCCACGAGACAGTCACGCTACGAACCGCCTGCTTGAGATAAAGTCTCTGGGGATGCCGCATAAGAACGTTGCTCCTCCAAGCACGCACTGCTCAAGTATCGACCATTGGATCTCCAGGCCGGGAATTCGAGATTGTGACTCCTAGTCTTTTCGTCCTGTCCTTCAGCAATCATGAGGTGGGAGGAGGAGGCGTACACCCGGAAGGATGACGAGGGCAACCTCATCACCGTCGTATGTTCCTCCCATGATCCAATTATTGCGAGACACTATGCGACCTTCTTTCAATCTAACAACTAGGGTAGGAGGAGTATGAGCGCGATCACAAACCGACCGGCATGGCCCGGGTTATGAGCAGAGGAGACCTCAAGCTATACGCGATCTGCGGGTCAGTCTTCTAGCAATAGCTACTATGTATCACTCTGACTATGCATAGTGTTGGCTTCTTCCTCGACTCCTACGACCTTTTCATCATCAATTTGGTGACTCCGGTCTGGACATATGAGTATATCTTCCCTACTCTCCTTTGACCAGCTTCACTTCTCTTCTCAACTTCAGATGCTTTCGATGATGCCTGCCTGATCTTAATGAATCCCCCTCTCGCTTGAAGACTTGCACTGACCACTTTCCATCTTAGATATTGGGGAGGTTTGCAAGGAAAGAAGAGCCCGACCTATCCACTCCTCCTGCGAGGCGCAGTGAACGCGGCAGCAAATATCGGTAACATTATTGGACAACTATCTTTCGGTTTCTTGGGCGATGCCTTCGGCAGAAGGTTTGTCTACGGAAAAGAAATGATCATAATGATCATTGGCGTTATTCTCGTGATCAGCCTGCCAAACCATCTCAAAGGTCCGACTCGGAATAAGTTCTGGTATCTCTTTGGAATGCGCATTATTATGGGCATCGGTATTGGAGGGGACTACCCAATGTCTGCCGCGATTGTAGCTGAAAGAGCCAATCTCCGCAACCGTGGCCGCATGCTTGGCTGGATCTTCTCCAATCAAGGCTGGGTAAATCGAGCCTATTATCCGCATACTTCACACAAGCCATTAACGAGATGTGCAGGGTACCCTTGCAGGATCCATTGTCACACTTATTGTCCTGGGATGTTTTAGCAGTGCGCTTAAGGCTGGACACTACAACGAGCTTGACGCTGTCTGGCGTATCCAAATCGGTGTCGCCCTTGTTCCAGCTTTCGCTACCCTATATTTCCGTCTAACGATGCCTGAAAGCAGGAAGTTCAAGCAATCTGGGGAGCTCAGTACTTTCAAAGCCCCATCTCTTGATACGCTCTCATCAGATGGTAGCTATGCCAAAGATTCCAAGACTGAAATTCGTGAGGTCGGCGGCGCAGGTAGGACCGCCTCTGTCGTTGAGGCGCACGTTGCACCTCCAACCAAAGAAGTACAGCTAAAGGCCTTCTTCGTCTATTTCTCGGAGTGGAGGCACTTGAAGACCCTGATAGGCACTGCCTCAACCTGGTTCCTGGTCGATGTGGCGTTCTATGGCACCAATCTTAACCAGTCCGTCCTTCTTTCAGCCATTGGCTTTTCCAAGGGCAAGACTGAATACGACACCCTACTCAAGAACGCCTACGGAAATCTGATCATAGCTGCAGCCGGCTACGTACCTGGGTACTTTCTCACCATATATTTCATTGAGATTCTCGGCCGTCGCTGGATTCAGATTCAAGGCTTTCTGATCACTGGACTGATGTTTGGCATTATTGCCGGTGACTACGCACATCTTGGAACTGCTGGCAAATTCGTCTGCTTTACTATCGCACAGGTACGTATTTAGTCGCTCCTCTCTCAGATGCACAGAGCAGACTTTTGACTTCTCCACTTCAGCTCTTCTTCAACTTTGGGCCCAATGCTACCACCTTCATTGTCCCTGGCGAAGCGTACCCATCCCGTGTGCGTGGCTTCGCACACGGCGTCAGTGCTGCAACTGGAAAATTGGGCGCTATTCTGTCAGGCGTCCTCTTCAATTACCTTAGCGGACCAACTGAGATTGGTGTTGCGAATGTCCTCTGGATCTTCTTCGCCTGCTGTATCCTTGGCGCCATCATGACATTCTTGTTTGTTCCTGAGACAAAGGGCGTGGATGCCGATGCGGTGGACTTTGCGGAGTGTCAGGAAGCGGTCAGGATCAAGAATGCTCATGCAGTACAGTAAGGTGGGGATGATGATTGGTATATATTATTGAAATTGAACATGCAGGTTTTCCTAGTGATAAATTGTTGTAATCAGTAGCAGGCGCCCGCGCGTTCTTTTGTGCCCCCAAATCAGACCCTCGAATTATGACCACCTGCTTTTAAGCTACCTAAATTACACCATACTAGTCTCTACACGTGTGGTCCAAAAGTCTTGGGGTACTGATACGTTGAAAGCTGATACGCTGACAAGCTTCTTCAATATACTCTTACTGGCGCCTCAACGTACCTGGCCCCAATAAAATCCAACCATCTCAGCTCTAATCTTGATCACACTCATGCCTCTGGGCGCCCCCTCCTACGCAAGTCCTGGTGAAAGGTCCCCAGAGCGATGGCTGCGATATGTGGGGGAGGTGTCAATGCATCACTATTTATTTTCTTGCGAGATCTACATCTACCTTAGAAGGAAAATGCCATTGGTTCGGTTGGCTTTCGCAATTTCCGTTCGCTCTGACCTTAGTAGGGGACGTCCAGCCCTACACAGGGAGCGGAATCCTGTCCGTTACCACCTACCTTGGTCTAGGTACTCTACCTTGTGGACCAATCAGCGATATGTTTAAGTAATAAAGGGCGCAAGTAGGAATCTGCCCCACCATCGATCTGTCCTCTTCCACTCACTCAAAAGCTCACATGCTTAATCGCCCTTGAGTGAGGGACAATGCTCCCGATGGAGTATAGCGAAGCTCACTAATAGTAATGCTATATATATACGCTGTTAGCGCTATAGTTGCCTCTTGACAACGTCTTCGAAACCCATGGCTGAAGCTTTGGCAGCCGTTGGCTTAGCTTCGGCCATTGTCCAATTCATCGACTTTGGAACCAAGATTGTGACTCGACTTTCCGACTTTTCAGCTGAAGTGGAAGAACTTCCAAAGACGTTTCGCCAGATCAGGGTCCAGCTGCCACTAATCCTTTTGACACTTCAGCAAACCAAAGACCAGGCTGATGCACAGCAAATTAACGAAGAAACTGCCGAGGCTCTTAAAGCGGTCATTGTCGAATGTACCGCAACTGTCCAGCAACTTGACGAGATACTCACGAAAGCGCTACCCAATGATAAGGATTCATCTTGGCAGAAATACCGTAAGGCTCTTTCTAGCTTGGCACAGGACAAGAGAATTGCCCGGCTTCAGGCCTCGATCGAACGACATATCCCCATCTTGACCTACAATCAAACTGTGGTTATCTCGAGGTCATCTAAAGATTTTCCTATTCGTCCTGCGGCTCAAACTTCAAATACAAACCCATCACAGCTAAACCAGAAACCATGCTTTATGGTGCGATTCGAACAGGACCCCAATTTTGTTGGGCGGGAAGATGAGCTGCGGGAGATCGAGGAAAGGTTTAAGGAGCAGCACCGTGTAGTCCTCTCTGGTATTGGGGGCGTAGGGTATGTGATGTCTTTGAGTGCTTCAAGATTCCTAATTCCAGCACTGTGAACACCGCTTTCCAATGTGTTATTGGCTGTTAGATGTGACCTATTCCCCTCTATTCAGCCCACCTCCCACTGGCAGCCGAGTCTAGCTTCCAATTCATACTGTACTCTCTAGAAACGAATGTGGCTTATGGTATCCTCTTAACAGGAAGTCTCAGATTGCCATCGAGTATTGTTACAGATTTCGGAGCAAATATAAGGACGCCCATGTATTCTGGATCCACGGGAGTGGTTACACAAGGTTTGAAGAATCCTATCAACAGATTTCTGAGCACTTGGCCTTGCCCGGCCTTGACGACTCCTGCCAGCAGACGTTGGGACGTGTCCGAGATTGGTTGAGTGAAGAGACAAATTGCCCGTGGCTCCTAGTATTGGATAACATGGATGATGTGGACATTATCTTTAGATCAACAAGCCACTCCTGTTCAGGATCCAAAAAGCACACGCACGAACCACTGGTCAACTGGCTGCCTCGTAGTTCTGTTGGCTCGATGTTGATTACAACCCGTGACAGGCGGCTGGGCGAGAGGCTAGTGCCAGGACAACGACCTATCGCAATAGAGCCTTTCGAGATGGAAGACGCAAAATGCCTGCTCAGTAAGAGAGTGCAACTGGAGGACGATGTTGATGAAGCGCTATCGCACCAACTTCTACAGACTTTGGACTTCTTGCCGCTAGCCATCACCCAAGCCACGGCATTTCTCGCCGAGAACGAAATTTCGATAGCTGAGTATCTTGAGATACTCCAGAGAGATGATTCAGAAATGAAGGAATTCCTTGCAACAGATATATACGATCCTGGTAGAGACTCAGACCTATCAAATTCCATCCTGCAAACTTGGAAAGTATCTTTTGATCAAATCAGAACGCAGAAACCACTTGCTGCCGAGATCTTGTCGCTCATGGCTGTCCTAGACAGACAAGCCATCTCTGATAGGTTGCTGTGTCGGGGAAGGAAGATCGGTATTGACTTTGTAAAGGCTATCGGTGTGCTCAAAGCGTTCTCCATGATCAAAGCTGAATCCGGAAACAAAGTCTTCAGTACGCACCGTCTCATACAGCTTGCGACCCAAAAATGGTTGGAACTTGAGGGTGCAATTGACAGATGGCAAGAGACAGCATTAGAATCAGTGTGTTGTTGCATCCCGCAAACTGTTTTGTATCAAGATTGGCGCGAATGGGAAACCGTGTCTCCACATGTGGTCCGAGTCCTAGAGAATGATACAGGAAAAACAAACATCAGGACAGAAGACCATTTGACCGAACGAGCATGGCTGCTCCTGAAGCAAGGCGATTACATCCACGTCCAACAAGGGGGTGAAACAGCGCTGCCATACTATATCGAGTCACTTGAGCTAAGACAACAGTTTTTCGAGACTGACAGCCTCCCGGTGCTTTGGTCGATGACCAGAGTCGCCGAAGCGGTGCAGGCCAATGTTGCAGCAGACAAGTTTCGCGACATCCTCAAGAAGTGCGAGAGTAAGGCAGATGTCGCAGGGTACGACGTCCTGGAGAACATCTGTTTGAGCACATTAGCTGAGATCATCTTGAGAGGCGAAGAGGGAGACTACGAGGAGGTGGAGAAAATATACAAGAAGCTGTGCAAGAACTGCCCACCCTACATTGGCTCCGGTTTCTTGTATTTTGTGTACGGGAGTTATCTGCTCGAGTCTATATGGAAGCAAGGTTGCCACAGGAAAGATGAAGCAGAAGAGCTCCATAAACAGTTGATGTCAGAGCTTACAGATTCCCATTGGACGGACGTCGTTTTCATCTTGCGAGGTCTTATGGCGCATGCGGATTACTTGCAGGGGACAGGACGGTACGATGAAGCAAGGAAACTATGTGAGCGCATGCTTGAGGCACTAAAACTCACGGTTGGTGAGGATCATGAGCACTATAAATTCATTTTGCGCTGCTATGAAAATAATTGCTTGTGCCTTGGTCTCAAGTCATTTCAGAGATCTAGGCACTACGAGCTCCTTGCAAGAGTCACAAGCGTGACAACTTGCGTCGACCCGATGGCAGAAATATGTGGAAGAGTTCGCCAGTGCAGGTCAGGAGGACGGTTTCCACACGCTTAGCTCTCAAAAACGACCTTCTCTTCTTCGAGAATGGTTAGTGTCGTTACTACCATGCTAGGCATCCGTTGGCCACCAAAGCATTGCCAAAGTAGTGCTGGTGCTACGCTGCACCAGACGTCGAAGCGGATAAGGTCGCTGTGCCAAAGGCTGATACTTGCAAAGAGGGAGTATGGACTACAGTAGGGAGGCATTCTTGATGCCTCTCAGTCGTACGATGGTCAGCGTGAATTATAATTTATCAGCAGTCACTTACTATCAGCATTATATGTCGAGATAGCAAGCGAGAACTGGAGCGTGCAATTGTCCTACTTGAGGCGTAAACTTCGACGATTATGTAAATGATACCTTCCATTTGTAGATGGACCCCACCATTGTAGTAGACCAGCTCGTTTAAAAAGAACACCGTCCATTGACAGATGACAAGTCGATTTATAAATGGGCTAGAATCATGGCTCAAGTCATGAAACGTTTCTGTAAAATGATGTGGCTTCCCATTCAATGTCTAATGCAAAATGACGGTGACCTTACAACAGGGAGGTGTGATGCAAGATCTATCACTGGGCGACAGCCATTTCTGAGAGCAGGCGACAGCGAGGGTTATTGGTGGCTGACCGGAGGATCTATTAGTGGGTGACAGCGAGATAGATGGCTGTTCTGTGCATGATCGACCGCTCATCTTATCCAATTGAAACGGCCATAATCCAAGCCCAGAAAGAAAAGGTTACCAAAGCAAATTCATATGTGCTGGCTTCTATGAATAGTAGTCAGCTCATCGACGGTTTGACCAAGTTGATTTATGAACGGACTAAATTCATCTGTCAACTATAAGGGATCACTCTGGGGTTACCAGAGCCACATCGCGATGCAAGAACTACACGGCTGGGAGGACCATATCCATTGCGCTACATGAAATACACTTTCAACTCAAAAGCTTACTTTGTCTCTCCAGGAACAAAACCTTGTGCCGAACCTCCTCAAAACTCAATCCCTTTTCTGCCATGTTAATTTCGAGGTCTAAAGGCCCCTCTTGCAAGATCCACTTCTCATCACTTCCTTCTATGTCCTTATTTGATTGAACAAGTACGTGCTCGTACCATTGGTGTAGCCCGTAGGACTTCATGAGCGTCTGCACGATCATTACTTCTACACAACACCAGGCGCGACTGTAATATTTGTCATCGATGAGGCTGATCACAGAATGTTCTTGCTGTTAGGGATGAGATTCGTAGGTCGTTGCGTTAGAAATCCTAAACACAACTCCCGCCTACCAAGCAAGCCAAGAGGGTAAAATGTCTTGAAATGTAGGCAACGTTGACGATTAACTGAGCTGTTTTGCAGTGCTTGAGCAGGCTCTGTAATTGTTCATACGAACACAAACAATGTTGGAGGCTATTATCCAGGCTGGTTTGGTTGGCGCCATGACCAGATGACTATGCTGCAAACCACTACAATTATTGAGCCGCAGGGGTGCAACTTGTCGCGATCAGGACACTGCGGCAGACATAAGCAGCTTCATTTAGACAACCACCAGCACAGGGGCCCTATATTCTAAGTACAGCTTTTGAGGCAAGGAAAGTGCCTCATATAGACATGCTTTAGGCATAGGTAGGTAGCGCAAGCTACGCTATGGAACTGTACCTTTATCTAATCTTTCCAGGTAACAGTCTTCATTCTCAGAAATTCCTCGAGTCCCGCACTTCCGTTGAAGCGACCGAAACCACTCATCTTGGCACCGCCATGAGGAAGATTAGGCTCGTCGTGGACGGTCATACTGTTGATGTGGACGGCACTGTTATTTTACGTCAGCAATGTTATAACGAACATACCTTTTCTCCATTCATGCCAAAAGAGTAGAGAGAAGAAATGGAAAAAGAAGAGTAACCTACCCCGTCTCAATCTGTCTCGCAATCCTCATCCCCGCCGCCAGATCCTCTGTAAAAACCGCCGAACTAAGTCCATACTCGGTATCATTAGCAATCTCAACCGCCTCCTCCTCACTATCCACAGTCATAATCGAGACCGTCGGTCCAAATGATTCAATACTATACATATCCATCTCCTTCGTCACGCCCTCCACTACAATCGGTCTCATGCGCGTATCGCTAGATTCTTTAGCGTCTAAATTCCCAGTGAGGATCTTGGCGCCATTAGACACAGCTTGGGACACGAGTTTCTTGTTTTTTTGTACGGGGGGCGCAGTGACGAGGACTGGTGCGGGACCGTCATTGGGGAAAATTTGGTCTATGGAGTTTTTCAGAGCAGCGGAGAATTCTTTTGCGATGGAAGAGTGCACGACAATGCGTTCTGTAATCCTGGCTTAGCATGAGTAGTCCAAGTTCTAGCCTTCATTTACCAGTCGCCATGCAGATTTGCCCGCTGTGCAGAAATGCACCCAGTGCACAGCCATGTGCCGCTTTTTCGATATTCGCATCCTTGAGCACGAGCGCGGGAGCTTTCCCCCCTAATTCCATAAGCAGGGGTTTGAGATGCTTGCCAGCTTGTGCGGCGACGATACTCCCGGTTGCAGTGCTGCCTGTGTAGTTAATTTTCTTAACGAAAGGGTGTTCGATGATTGCGCTGGTGACTTCGGCGGCGTCTTGAGTGCGATGGAAAATTACATTGAGGACGCCAGCGGGAAGACCGGCTTCTTGCATGATGGAGCCAATGGACCAGAAGCAACGGGGGGAGAGCTCGGAGCCTTTGAGGATGCAGGTGTTGCCGGCTGCGAGAGCGTAGGATATGGCGCGGAAGCCGAGGATGTAGGGAGCGTTCCTGCAGAGTTTAGCAATCTCCAATTTCGATTTTTCGTAATCTTTTCAGCCCGAAGGGAAGAGGGATTGTTCACCATGGGGCTATGCCGAATATAACGCCGTAAGGTTCTTTGTAGATTATGGCGCTCCTGCCTTCTTCACTACATACGGGTACATAACCAGTTGTGCTGATAATTCTCCCAGCGACATCTCTCAACTGTTCGATACTAGATGGTACGTTGAAGTTTGCTGACATAGTATTGGTGCAGCCAGTCTCAATGTTCATGTTCTCGGCACACTCATCAAACCTTTTCTTGAGAATATCACTCGCCTTGAGCAAGATATCACGCCTGAAAGAAGGCTTGGTCTTTGACCAAGCAGGAAAGGCAGCCTGGGCCGCTTCCACTGCTCTGATGGCATCTTGCTTCGATACAGACGACGCTTTCCAGATGACCTTTCCTGTTGCAGGACTTACTACGTCGAATGTCGTCTCAGTGGTGACTTCTTTGCCGTTGATCAGAAGTGGAACCACGTGACCGAAGGCGTCATTGGAAGCATGTCCGTGATTTGAGTGACCGTTTGTGCCATTGGTAGACATAATGGATGAATCAGCTTTCAATTAACGTATTACGTAATAGGATTAGAAGACCGCGGTTATCCGTGCAGAAGCGCTATGTAGAGGTACGGATTATGAAGCCGTAGATGCTTACTTGCGTCGGGATTGATCTATTCAGGTCTGGTGTCAAAATGATCTCATTTCACTCTTGGAGGTCCAAACAATGAGGCAAAAGCTGGTTTACGAACAAGTGTAGTGAGAAAAAGAGAAAGGGGTTGGTTGTTGATAGCGGGGGAGTAGCGGAGACGAGTCTTGGCCCTCGGCAGTGACCGCCGGCTCCTACGATTTACCTTAGCTCGGCGCCCACGTCCCGAGTACTACTACCTTCCTGTTCTACTTTGTACATGTTCCCTCTGTGGATATTATTCTCCGAATAATTGTCTCGCGTGATGATTGCTGCAGCTGGGAGGGTGAATGCGATTTCCCTGGACCCAACTCGTCAGCGGCTGAACAAGAAACCCGGTCAGGAACACCATCTCTCCAGGCTGTCGGGAACAATAACGAGTGAAACAGCAGTCTTTTTGTTCTGGTCAAGTGAGCACTCTATACAAAGTATTCGATCGACGTCTACATTGATTGCCACCAGCCGAGGAATAGGGGAAAGAGTATATTGTTTCTATGACGTTTGCAGCCTAAAAGCCTCGGATCGTTGCCCAAGCAGAATACGGCTCGAGCTAGAATGTGACCATGAGCATACCTGCATGGTCATCAACGCTGTCTCTCGGCTGTAGAAATGACGATATCGGTAGTTACGATGGGCTTTAAGCCTAACTACGGGCTGCTTTTCACCTACCTTGGGTTTAGGGCCGAAGAGAAGGTTACTGGAAAGGCTTGGGCCTTTATCCTTCCCCGGGGAGAGCCCTCGATTCAATAGGCTCGAGAAATGGTATAGTGTCGTTGGTCGCTGGGAGACGAATAAGCTGTTGACATGTATGAGAGCTAGGTAATCAATAATAGGTACTCCTCATTCCCGCTGTTGACTGTTTAACCGCACTGTGCCTATTGCGGCGGCTCCCCGTGTCCAAGACCAAGCGCTGACGTCGTGCGCATCCATCGTGGTGAAGGTCAGGCAGAAGGTTAGGTAAAAGTGAATCGTCTATTCGCCGGCAATAATCGACCTGGTGATACCCCCGAACGAAAAGGGTTAAGCGCGATCTGACGCCTGGGCTCGGCTGCTCGGTTGTGGCTTTTGCGGGGTAGATGAAACGATTCAGTGAATGCAAGATTTCGACTTGGCGCATGACCGCGCTGATCTTGGTGTACGCTGTGCTGATGGTGGCACCCTCGTCGTCACTGTCTCTCCGATGCCTTCAATCTGTTCAACGCGCCGGTGAGCCAGAGAAGGCGAGTCAAGCCACCCGTAAGCACCCCGCCTTCACGCTCAACTACGCGCTTCAACCCGACGCTACATGGGAAATAAGTACACCCTTGAGGCTCATTGGACCCTGCCTTCCTGGCGGAAAATGACCACAGCCGTCATCGGTCATCGAGCATGTGTGACCATACATTTTGTGCCCGTGAACGGTTAAGGGCGGTGTGGAATGGGTGTGAAGTTGCTATCAGCGGCGGAATGTGACGATGTTCCAAAGCGGTCATCTTCACGGGCTTTGTTCGTCTCGGTGTATATAAAGGTGAGACTGTTTCGTGCCGGTTTCATCCTTTCTTCTTGATCTTTGTGTAAGATAATTACCAAAGAAAATCTCTTGTGCATGGCCTGTAACCCTACACATATCTCATCACACCCATCATCATACATCTACAAATCAAAGAGACTTCTAACTAGAACACTGCAATAACCATCATGTTCAGCAAAAGCTTTCTCCAACTTGCTACTGTTGCTACATCGCTGCTGAGCAGCGTGCACTCTGCACCTACTACCCTGTAAGCCAACCCAATCCATTTGGTATGAAAACCCAACACTTACATAACGCGAAGTCGTCTTGGTAAACGAGGGGTTGCTTTTGACTATAACAATGATAAAGTTCGTGGGGTCAACCTGGGCGGCTGGTTCGTCCTTGAGCCCTGGATTACCCCCTCCATCTTCAGCGAGTGGGCGGACGGTACTTCGGTAGTCGATGAATACACCTACTGCCAAACGCTAGGTGCTTCCGAGGCAGAGTCACGTCTGAGTAATCATTGGAACACGTGGATCACTCAAGACGACTTCAACCAGATTGCTCAAGTTGGTCTGAACCATGTTCGCATTCCGATCGGATATTGGGCAGTGGCACCATTGCAGGGTGACCCATATGTCCAAGGTCAACTGAATGTCCTTGATCAAGCCATCCAATGGGCCCGAGGCGCGGGTCTCAAGGTTATGCTCGATCTTCACGGCGCACCTGGCTCTCAAAACGGGTTCGACAACAGCGGTCGCTACGGTCCCATCGATTGGCAGCAAGGCGACACAGTCCAGCAAACCGTTACTGCAATCCAAAACCTCGCGCAGCGCTACTCCGGCGACACAGACGTCGTAACCACAATCGAACTCCTTAACGAGCCTCTCGGCCCCGATCTCAACCTAGACGAAATCGACAGCTACTACCAATCCGGCTACCAAACCGTCCAAAGCGCAAGCTCCAACTTCGCAACCACAATCCACGACGCCTTTGAAGACATCCAAGCCTACTGGAACGGCAAATTCAACGCTGCCTCTGGAGACCAAAACATCATCCTCGACACCCACCAATACCAAGTCTTCAGTCCCAGCCAAGTCGCCATGTCCCCCTCCGCCCACGTCTCCGCCGCCTGCGCCCTGGGTCCCGATCTAGCCGGCACAGACAAATGGACAGTCGTCGGCGAATGGACAGGCGCGCAAACCGACTGCGCGAAATGGCTCAACGGGCTCGGCAAGGGTGCTCGCTACGATGGCACCTTCCCCGGAAGTTCTTACGTCGCTTCCTGCGACGGGAAAGACGTGGGCACCGTACAGGATCTAAGCACTGATGATCAGAACAACATCGCGAGTTTTATTGATGCGCAGCTGGATGCGTATGAGGAGCATACCGGCTGGATCTTCTGGACATGGAGGACCGAAAGCGCGCCGGAATGGCATTTGCAGAATTTGACTGCTGCCGGTTTGTTTTCGGTTACGAGTAGGAAGTATCCCGGACAGTGTGGATGAAGAAGGACTCGATGAGCAGCGAACGAAGGGGAAAAGTGAAGAAATATACAATCAGGAACTTGCGCCACGCCTCCACTATCGCTACACTCGCATTTCATTTATCATCACCACCACTACACCACACCACCCTCGCTACGACTTAACCATTCACGAAACTACCGAACCGAACCAAACCGAACCAAATCAAGCACGTCACCCAGCAGCGGAAACGTCTTTGTAATCTCACCACCACCATCACCATCACCACAAATGCGTGCATGATACCCAACCACCAACCACCCTCGCTACGACTTAACGACTTACGACAGAAACCCAACCAAGCACGTCACCCAGCGGAGACGGTGCTATGTACCACCATGTATCTATGACATAATGATGCATGCACGCATGTATGATACCCAATCCACCAGGTAGCCTCAGGAAAGGCAGTGTTTTTTTTGTTTTTGAGTCGGCATACTTTCGTTTAGCGAGCGAGCATATATACCCTAGCATGTACGTATGTACTCGTATAAAGAAACATATCAGAGAGTATGTACAGCAAATGAAATGAGAAAAGTACACGAATATTATGAACATGCTCAATTAGTGAGTCAAGAAGCTGCTTTTTGGATCTGTACTCTATTGTCCCAGTTACTACCAGGACTTCTGCCTTCAAAGTGCCTTTTTCCAAAAGTCTACTCTATGCATAAGTACATGAATCGTAATCATACATCATAGTATCGTACAGTTGGTCGTACAAAACAAACAAACAAGCAAAAGCTGCAGCGCCAGCGAAAAAACACAGGGTATATCCGTAAACGGGCCAAAATCAGTAAAGAAAAGCTAAAGAAGCCGCCAACGCCGCGCGAAATCATAGTGAATAAAGTGCTGTCTGCTAGACGCTCATGTCCTGTAGCGGAGGATAGGCTGAGCAGAAGCGAGCGAAAAGCGAGAAAGTTACGCGGCCAAGAGCGGAGCTGGACGGTCCTAGGGTAATGCTATGGACACTCAAAATCGCCCGGTCCCAAAATCTCAGCAAAAACAATACTCCCGTATCCCGAATCATGACTCCCATCTCTGGACGTCCACTCGGCCTCGCCTTCTCCCTCAAGTTCACCTCTCTTCCGTTGCTGCACTTTAAATAGAGGAGATTCATGGTGGAAATAGAGCTGATGAGGAGGGGGGTTGCCAGCAAGGAGAGAGGCGGGACCATTTTTGATAGCTAAACCGAGAGCGAGGACGATAGCGAGGGAGAATTGGAACCAAAGGCGGAGGGTGCGGCGAGAGGAAGGCTCGGTGCAGGAGGGACAGGGGAAGAGGTGGGGGATTCTCCGTGGTGGGGAGGGCGTCGAGGTATGTGGCGGTGCAAGCGAAGACTTATTCCCATCAGCAGCAGTATTGTCTCCATTCCGATGACGAAAGTAGCAATGTGCGGCCCGGCTTCGATTCGCTTCGGTGGAGAAGTGCTGCCAATCCAAGTGTTTTGGCGAATTGTCTTGGGAATCCTCAGCTATGTCCACGTCAGCTGACCGTCTCGGTTTACGCCAACGGGTTCCATAGACCAGACCTAAAAGCCACCATCCCATACCGCCCCACCATCCCGAGCCTAAAGCCCATGCGTTTGCGAGGAGCCGACGAGCTAAGATGAAAGGGTCTTGTTTCGTTTGGGTGATGAGGGTGGTGAGGCGATGGACGATGCCGTGCGCCTGCTCAGAGGCCAGGGTGGTTGAAGGGAACAAGTCGCCAATTAGTGGAAAGGTGCAGTCGCGCTCGTTTGGTTTTGGGGTCTCATTGGGACCGGACCGGCGGTGTCTCAAGGAGGCGCCTTGGATGGTTGATTTGGATGACATTGGATCCACTCCGATCATGGTGTGGCTGGACCCATCATCTGTATCTACCAATACGAGGCCCTCTTCTGGAGATTCCGTGAGATTTGCCCGACCATCTACCGTTTTCATTTGGTTGGCGTGGGCCTCTTTGAGCTCCTCTTCAAGACTTCTAGGCCTAGACCGCCGCTTTCGCTTCTCTGAATGTATCTCTCCAAATGCCATGAATGGCTCTCCGGCAACTGAGGGGGTTGATATGGGTACGGGGGTGCTTTCCCGACGTCCGGCGTCGGTAAATCTTCCTTCTAGAACTCTCATGGTTTGTTCCTGGACCCAAGCACTGGAATGATGGCGGCTTGGCTGAGTGGGCGTGAAGGTTGGCGAGCTGTCGATGGGTCGTGAGAAGAAAGAAGTAGTTGGATCTAAGGACGTTCCAGAAGCGTCACGGCTAGCGGTGGCTTCGATGGATGGGTAAATAGGTGCTGATGCAGGCAGTGATTGTCCAATGGTAGAAGTCGGCAATATTAGAGGCCTTAAAGAATTTGAACCCGATGGGAACCGGCGCATACTTCTCCGTCGTTTGCTAGAAGATTGAGGTTCCGTATCAGCTGGATCCGGCAGACCCCAAGCACCTGGTCCAAACGATGAACTAGACCGAATCGAACTAGGTCGTGAGGATGTCGATGGAGCAGATCGGTATGAGACTGACGTCTGTGATCGATGGTCAAAGAAGCCAGGTTGTGTGGATTTCAGACCAGGATCTGGCGATCCCATAGCTTCCTCAAATACAGGTACTGAGAAAGCCTGCTCGTCTTCTATAGCGGCATGCCCTCCTGGAGATTCGGCAATGCTTGCTGGTGATGCGATGCTCTTCGGTTGCCAGAAAGCTGATTCTGAGACTGTAGCCAAGGACAATTGTAAGCCTCCGGGTGACGAAGGCATTCTGGGCAGCATAGATGTGGGCCTCGGGGTCCGCTTAGATATATCTGCCTTCTGTGGTGAAGTTGTCGCTGATGAGACGTCGAGCTTCATGGGGGATTGGACAAGTATGTTTGTCAAGACGTCAATCCTTTTCTCTAGACGGACGTTCATGGCTTTGAGTTCGTCTGTGTCCCGAAATTTCGCTCGCATGCTCTCAAGTTCCCACTCAAGCTCTCCAATCTTCGCGCCCTTTAAATCCATTTCTTCCTCCAATTGTCTGACATACTGTCTCAATTCCATTTCCACCTCGTTGCGTCGGGCCTTCTCTTCTTGCACTCTCACGGCATATTCCTTTTCCCAATCAGCAACCTCGTGCTTCAAATTGCGATTTTCCACAACAAGTGCCCTCAATCTTGCAGAGCGCTTTCTGGTAGCTGATGGCGACTCAAGTCTCGCATGGGCCGAAGCCAATTGAGCTTCGAGGTGTTCGATGTATTTTGAGGCTTCAGAGCTGGGTGACCGGATGCCGGGTCGATTGGAATTCCTGCCTTTCGCATACTTTGCTAGTGGGGAGCCGAGAGGTGGTGGAGTCCTCGGGTTAAGAGACCCTTCCCGTAATTTGTTCATATCTGCTGGACTGCCGGATAGCGTAACCGAGGTACAGTTGTCACTTCCTTCGTTGTACCAGGATATGGGACTAGCGTTGTCATTCACTTGCTCTTTCTGCCGGTCATCCTCATATATTGCACAGAAACTAGGACTTGGCGAAGCCTTCTTCTTCCTTGTAGAATTGTGAATTTCTTGTAAGATATTCACTGGTTTGTGGGGTAGGTCTTCTCCGTATCGCGTTCGTTTCTCAGCATTGAGTGGGCTGTTCTCATTGTTTATCGAACGGCCGAATGCCTCAATTGCGTTGGGCGAGGCTCCAAACAGGGGACTAATGCGGCGAAATGGCAGAGTGGGGCCCTTGAACCCAAGGTTGCGCAGTTGTAATCGCCTGGTCTGGTGATTGAGAGTGTCGTCTTGGAGCGCTGACCCAGGCGCTGCTGATGAGGTTATCGCATATGGATTATATGACTCACGAGACGCATCACGTTCATCGGGCAACGGGTGTGCATGCGTGGAATGCTTCATGTCCGCATGTTGTAGCTAACGCGACTTGAAGGAAGCTTGCAGCAACAGCATTGTTCTCAATCGCCAATAGCGCTGCAAATGGTTTGGACGACGCATGGAGGGTACGCAGGCTCAGGTGGCTATAATTGATGCTCAATTGAACATGGTGAAGAAGAAAATGTTGAACGCAAGAACAAAAGCCTGCCTGCTGTGAGTTGTTTGTTTCAGAATTAGGGGCCCTGGTGGGGCAATTCCCGCGCCTGCTTCTTGCCAAGATTTTTAGAGAAGCTAACCTAAGGTAGCTAGCAAAGTCCCGTCAGGTAAGGTACGCGCTCAACGCGATTCGACTGAAGCATCCTGACATACATCCATCTTCAAGTTTTTCACGTCTGTCTTTGAACGCCTTCCTGTCTATGTCAACAGTGGCCCTGGTATGAGCACATTAAATGCTCCTCATTGCGATTTAGATTTTGACCGATAGTGGCAGGCCCCAGGTGCAGAACGATTATTTGCCAATGCTTTTAGCACTGTATCATTCTATGTCAAAGTGAACATCGTAGTACAGGGCCGGGTGACCGTCTAGATAATCCGTTCGCTAAAGGTTTGGGGTCTGGGCACGGTATCGCGAAAACTCTGCCTCTCCTCCAACCTCTCGCTGTACCTATCCAGATGTGGATATGCTGTTCTCCATGGGTGCTCAGGGAATCTGACCTTCATATAGCCGAGACATGATCCGGCCGCGATGTCTGCATTGCTGAATGTATTATTGACTAGGAATTGTTGATCACCACTTTCTGCGAGCCAGTCCGCGAGTGCTTCAAGACCGCCGTCTATCTTCCGTCTTTGCCTTGCCACCCATAGTTCACTTTGCTTATCATGTTCGCGCTGAGCTTCGAAGAACAAGAGTACAAGAGCATCACAGATCCCATCTGCTACGACTTCGACCTGCTTGGCGAAGAGTGCAGCGTCGATGCTAGCGGGGCCTTTAGGCATGAGCGGGCTGTTTTCAGGATACTTTGCTTCAATATATTCGAGTATGTAATGACTTTCGTATATCGCTTTGCCGTCGGGGAAAATGAGGACAGGCAACTTCTCAAGCGGATTGTAACGCGGAGTCTGCGTGGTGCTTTCCCATGGTACCTCGCTAATGAGCTCGAAAGGAATACCTTTCTCTGCCAATGCGATTCTAACTTTTCGCGCATAGGGCGAGGGTTTTGAACTAATGAGTTTGAGCATTCTGACGGGGTTCAATTTGTTGACCTGCTTATGGAGAGGAAATCTACATTTTCTTCTCGGCGGAACGGGATGACGCAATACGGCTGTATACCTAGTTACTCAGGGCTGAGTATAATAGTGTGGTTGGGGGCCAATTGCCAGTAGGTGATTAGGAATCATGCGCAAAATAGTAACACCTGATCAAAGCCCCTGGCTGATGGGAGACGCGTGCGACGAATCTATTACGGCGCAGCGGACGTGGCTCGCATTGCTGACATTATGCGCTGATCGTAAGGTGATATATGTAGGAAGCCCGTCCTATTGCCTGCCCATCCTTTAATACCTGCACGTAGTGCGCCAAATTTACAAGAGAACAGTGAATCCACAAGATCGATATCGAGATGGCTTTCCAACCGAATGCTCTGACAGATATGCAATCAGCAAACCCGCTCTCGCACTCCGAAGAGACTGCCTCGGTGAATTGGGAAATGGCATATCTATCCTCTCACGCTCAGGCTACTCCATTGGCAGACCTAGAAGCAGCACACCTGCCTCATGAATCACCCAGGGATCCTTCCAGACCACCGTCGTACGTGGAAGAAGATATGGCAGAGCCACTTCCAACCTATGTGGATGCCATCAGACGGAAAATGAAGCAAACCATGCCTTATCCGGACGATCGATTACCTTCAAAGCCTCTCCGCTTTTGGCTCTCAGTCATTCTTGCACTAGTCCTTCTGGGCGTGATTGCAATCCCGATCGCGGTCGCAAGAGACAAAGTCGATAGCTCAAATCCCGAGACCTGAAATGGTATTTTGGAAGACAACTTTCGCAAGCCAACATACTTCTCCAAATGATAGGAGCGGTACAGGCAGCAGGTCTTACAAATCCTAGTTAAAGAAGGTCAGCGTCACTCATCACTAGACACCTCCGTTGAATCGAAGACCTTTGTCCACCCATCACTCGATTGCGAATATGGTGTGCGACAAGTTAGGCTACGGTTCGTGTGCAACTTGGGTCTTACCGATTAACGGAAACATGAGAGAGTGGGTTGCTGAGAAAGATCATGCGCAGGACCCCTTAGAGGGGCTTCAAGCCCCACATTCTACTGCTCCTTGATTACTTAGGAAGTCCTCTCGACATAGCCAGGTCATCACACGCTATTGCCCTCGCGCCATTGCTCAACAATTACGTGACGGTTATAGCGCTTTGGTGACTCTGGCAGCCAGATACTCTACCGGTGATACGGTTGTTATCCGGAATCTTTACGGTCTCGCCGAAGGCCCAATGGCGCTCTCTGACCGTTTAAAATCATTAACTACGCTACCACTTCTGCGCTGGGGATCCACACATCAAGGGATGTGATTAGCTAGTAGCTGACTTGTATTGCTGGGAGATTGTCCAGATATAGAGGCAAAAGTGGCCCAAACCTTCCTGCATATCAAGTAATGTTAGTAAAGACCAATCACACGTTCTTCCCGCAAACCGTCCGTATGGTATACATAGACGCGTACTGAAGCATAGTTTGATATAGAATTCGCCATTTCTTCTCCTTTGCAAGAATAGTGACACCACTTTCCAGCACTCATTTGCAATTCCCCGCCTGATCCCGATATAAGGCTGTCTTAGCAGATCCCACGAATACGGCGCATATATCTGATCCAGACCATAAGTACTCCGCAACTTACATGAATGATAATTGCAGTCCACGTAGGCCGGATTTGAAAACATCCACAACCCCTTAGTGGTAAAACCTTCCTCCCTCGGTTCTACCTCTCGAGACCCTACTTCTCTCGGCAATGGCTTCCCTTATCTTCTTCGTTTGGGAAAAGCGAGAAAAGAGATGAGATGGTACGAGATACCTTACTTCTCGCTCTCGCTGGCCTGATAGACGTGCAGACGTTCGCCTCTTTCTATCGCCCTGCATAAGAGCAAGCCTGGAGAGCTTCTTAAAATACCGAGAGAAGGCCAGTTGAGCGGTTTGTCCCTTGCGATATACGGATCTACGACGCTGGAATGCCTTGAGGTATACATTCGTATTCATCTTTAATCTGGTCTTCGGAGAGCGACGACAGATATGGTACAGCCTTTTCCCCTCATTTTTGGTCTAATAGACGGGCAAATATTCGCTTTTCCTTTCCGGTCTCGTGACTGTAAGCTTGGGTAGCGTCTTAACGCAACGGTTGAAGACCAGTCCAAGCCAATTGAGCGGGTTGCAGGTATTTACGCCACTGCTTTGTGGAAGTTTCTGGGCCAGTATTGTCTCAATTACCATACGCAGGATCTCAACCAAAATTTTTGCTCCAGACACGACTGGTTTCTGGGCGACCGATAGTGGAGTTAGGCCCATAGTAGCAAGCTGGTCAGGCAAGGATAGGTATTGATTCATATTAGCGAGCTGATCAAGGGAAGAGCATGCCTCAAACAATTTTTGATGAGACCGATATATCTTGTGTGCGGGTTGCAATAGGTTGCCTCGTACCCAGCTTGCGGCAATAGAGATCTTCCCTCCTCACCGGAAAGAGGATTGGAGGTTGCTGTCTGGGCCACAAGAGCCGGATGCTGATTGGTGTGATGATTGGAAGGAGAGCGGATCAGCCGGCAAAGATGTTGGTGTTCGAGTAGGGCAAAGCAGTGCTATCTTTCCTCCGGTTGAATAGACTGAATGATGGCTCCGGATGCCCAAGTCAGCCTGCCTTGCATTCAGAATCCTGCTTGAACCACTTTCAGTCTTGATGCTGTAATCCGCAATACCTGGTCGCTCAAAGTTGTTCTTCGCCACTGTTCCCATCGGCTTCACGGTTTCCCGATACATAAACCCCGACAACTGACCCTTCGTCAATGCCATCAAGATAACGAACTTCGCGATTGCATCATCACGGCCCCTGCATTTCAGGTTCTCACCCATATAAGGGGGAGCGCTAGAGCAGCAGTGTCGATGCTCTTACTTCAGCCCTTGGATGCCTTCTTCGCTGCTCGCTCCTCATGCGTTTGGAGATCTGGTTTCAAAGCCTGCTGATGCTCTGAGAACGGAAACAAACTTTAACTCGTGAGGCCATACCCACGTGTTTGATAGATGGCATTGAAAGTATGATATGTGGACGCTCGCTAGACACTTCGAATCTGAAGAGGGTTTGGGAGCGTTCAATGTCATTATACCCAGAAGTCTTAGCGTAGGCTGCAAGCAATGGCTTCGATGTCCCCTCACAGTACCAGCTCGAAGCCAAATCTTTCTTATTCCCTGACAAGTTATATATATATATCTAGTGTTTTCAAACTACTGAAGACACAATTGACGTACAAAGAAGATTAGCGCGATGCCAGCCCTAATTATGTCGAATGTAAAGATGCTGGCTTGGTGGAGGAGTTCGGGACTACTTCTAGGGAGAGCCAAAGGTCGTTCAGAATGGACACACTTGTCTGAGAAGATGGCCAATGAAGAGAGAGATAATTTGAGATTGGGTATTCCGAGAATTTCTATGCTCACCCATCTTGTGGCAGATGTCTTCCCAACGATGATCTGTGGGCCGATGCCTAGGCGAATGCCTCTCAAATAATTCCAGCTTTTGGGGTTTGCTGAAGAGCTATTCGTTAAGATACCTAATTTGGTATTGAACCGAAGGCCTTGACCGTTGTAGACACCAGGAAAAGGCTGAGTTGGTGAATAAGTAGCCTTGGCTGCTGGACGCTTGCGGCCCACGATTCTAGACAGGCTATTGTTATGGTCGAACAGGAGTGCCGATCTCCAGTCTTCCTCATGGACTTTATTGTTCATTATTTGCTTTTCCGTCGCGCTGGAATGTTCATAGCTTCCATGTATAGTCTGTTGAGAACCTCGTTCCTGGTGTGCAGATGCTCGTCGGCGAATCGAATTGGATGACAAGATCCTCTACCTTCGTGGGATACATATATTTGCAGGGAAAGGTTGGATGTATCTAACAACATAATTGGAGCGAAATGAACGATAGGTCCGGACAATAAAATAAGCCTAGAAGAATTATCCTGGTGGTTATGGTACCACGCTATGTCAGCCAGAATAAGGATGTACTGATTTGCATCAAAGGCACGTACAAACACTCATTCTGCTGACCGGAAAATGCAAGATATTAAGGATCTTATTCAACCTGTGTGGCTGATCTATACGAGTCGCACCAACTTGTCAGCCAATGCAGGGTTCATGCAAACTTGGTGACTGCTCGCTCGGCTGCGAGACATTGCTGAATTTTTAGCCCTGCATTTCGGAACAGCGAAGGATTTAGTCATCGCTTTTCGCCCGGGTCTCCTGTTAGTCTTTCGCTATTCATGACAATGGAAGGCATCGGATCGCTCGAGAATAGCGTTCGGATCGCATCCGCTGCCTGAGGTCTGATCAGAGTGTGGGTCGATCAGGCGGCAACGATACTAAACGTCAAGAGGCTGTTATTCGAATTTAGATTATGTATTTCAGGCGAGAATTGCAGCTAAAATGCTCCAGCAGCTGCTAATGAACGACATGTTGCGCAAGTCCTTGTTCGTGATTTGGTAATAAATAGTCAGGCCGTCATCCTGGGAATATAGCCAAATGTCCAAGGCTCGAACTGTTTGGGAGCACGTAGCTCCTAAAGACGAGGGGCCAGTGGTCCTGTGTGTAAGTGGTATCTCGCTGTGAGCAGTGTATGCGGGCAACTTGTCGATAGAAATGAGGAAATGACATTCATCATTTGATGGCCATGTCGTTGATAGCTTTGAGCTGCTTATAGACTTCTAGTCTAACGAGGACTAGCGACTAAATGGCAGCAGCGCTGTAGATAGAGTTGTACGTCCAGGTCTCGGCGTTCCTTGGAGGTTTCTGACTGGGGAATTCGATGGGAGGAATGAGTCGAGAATCTTGCAGTTGGAGGTGCTGGTGGCGCTGCTGGTACTGCAATCGCTTGCGAAGAGTATCGAACATTCGATCAGTGAGCTCTTCCAAGCTCTCAACTTGCTATTTCGAAATGTCGAATGTTGAGCCCACTTTAGCCTCACCCCTGGTGATCACAAGCTGCCCAGGTGGTTGGGATTTGAAAGGACTGGGTCCGGAGTACGTTTTTCAGGCTTGACAGGGGCCTGCTGCCTGCCATTTCGATCTTCCGTCTCGATAGGCACCGACGTTGAATTGAGACGCGTGGTCAATGTCTAATCAATAACCTCGGTGACTCTTGCGAGGTCTAGTGAAGGGGTGGAAGTAACCAAGGGAAGCTCAGTGAGTGTACGTCTATCGAAGATCACTAAGCAGCCATGCTCTATCTACAGACTATGAGCAGTGTGCTCTCGTCAAGGCAGAGAGATCAGGCTGCTTCGTGAAGATCAGAGATGAGTGTTCGATCTAGGAGGATGATGCTCAGGAGCTTCAGCCGCTTAAGGCGTCCAAAGATGACCATCATTATATGATTGTCTTCTAGGAGAATTCGGATCGTACTATGCTGGTCAAAATGGAAAGATTAATGGTCGTTTATCGCGAGATGGATGTTTGTTTAAGGATGGTGTTCCAAACAAGTTTGAGCTGCTTAGAAAGTGTTTGTCCAACGAAGGTCGCCAGGCAGGGTTGGCTTCTCTCAGGGGTAGAAGCATGTCGTTCCTTGTCTGGCAAAAATATTTGGCCCTTTGCGAAGATGACAGATTGAGAGAAAAAAGGATAGCCGGGACGCCAGCCTCGTAGAGGTTAGGTCAAGTAACAAGCCTGCAGGCACTGGTAGCTACGAAGACAGCAGGTTCGTGTTCCAAGACAATGTGTCCTTGAAAACTTGGGTGTTAATACTAGACTTGCTTTTATTCTTATTTATTGTTCAAATCCTGTAACTTAAGATATTTTAGAAATTGCAAAATCTAGCTTTAAAACTTGCACAGCTAGCATTTGTATTTCCATATATTCTTGTATATGACCATAGTGTTAGGTGGATTGCCATTGAAATAGACGGTGTTAGGGTTTCAGGTTTATGGCGGTTTGCCATCAATGGCGCGCGGTATTTGGCATTATGTGCCAGCGCCAGCTCGGTTCCTGCGTTTGATCTTTCATTTCCTACTTATTACGGCTTAGTATTGACTGCATCTCGAGCAGGAAAGGGTACCTTACACTGTGCTCTCCGAAATGAACCCAGACACAACATCGTTAAAATATCAAACTCAGCAAACTTACATGCCTTGTAGGGCAAGTGAGTGAAGGAAATGGCAAAAATACCATCGTTGTAGAACTGACACTTCCAAACCCACGGTCTTTGCCACTCCTCCCTAGTTTGGCGATGACGCTAGACTCAATTAAGGTTTGTGTGTTCGGCTCTCAACGACCGTCATCTGCCGAGCATCATCAAGAAGCCCATACCTCCACCATTCCTTGCACATGGCAACCCTCCAACCACTATGCCTCCAGGACCATCGCACCGTCCTCAAACACTCAAACAAGCTAAGAAAGCGTACCGAAAGTCGGGCGCAACAGTGCGCCTTTCGGACAGCGAATTGGCTCTGATCGAGCGTCGTGCCGTGCTGCAAGAGCGTGCCGATCGCATCAAGGAGAGAGAAGCTAGGAGGAAAGCCAATTTGAAGAGGAAAGAGGAGAGGAACCAGAAGGAAAAGGAGGTGAGGCAGAGGATGAATTTACCGAGTCCTACGAAAGGAGGGTTCCATGTGGGGCCCAGTCAATTACATCTTGGCGACTTCATGGTAATGGGTGGGAAGAGAAAGAGAGAAGAGGCACCATCGATGTGTGCGAAGGGTGAAAACCGGGGTCTAATGAATACAGAGTCAAAGAGCTATCAGGCGTCAACAGGGTCACCACAGTCACGCACCCCTCTTCAAGAAGCATCAGCAAATACTATGTCCAAGGTGGAGCCACGCAAGGAAATTGAGGACTCTGAGCAATCGAAGCAGGATATTGTTGAAGACTCTCAGAAGATCTCCACAGAATTGGGGTCCCACTCCCGCAACTCTCTTCAGGTCCCTAGTATTAAGCCAAGTGCACTACCAAAACCTTTGACCGAATTGGAAGCTCGCAAGGTCGAGGGCGAGGGTAGGAAAGCTATCGAACCCGACAAAGCATTGCCAATGGGCCCTCCGCCGCTACCTTTTCCTTCGAAAACCAAGTCAGCACCGCCCACCACTCACCAGGCGCGCACTCTTTTATCACCGCAAAGCAACCCACCGAACATTGCACTCGATCCCTGGGACGATTTCTTCGTCAGCAACACGCAAATAGTGCGTGAAATTTCCCTACCAGCCTTCCCACAAGCATCAAAGTCTGCCACCCCTACAAAAATCCCATCTTCGCCTCCTCTCCCTTCTAAAGACGGAACAACATCCCTCCTCTCCCACCTGAGCACCCAAGACCTCGACATCTCCGACATCCTCACTCAACCCCTTATCCAGTCCCCACCCGCAGCAGACACAACTCCAACCCCACCCAAAGCCGCCTTCGAAACCACCACCCCCACCACCACCACGGTCTCCTCCCTCCTTCTACAAATCTCAACCCAAGACCTCGACTTCTCCGACTCCTCAACTCCCTCTAAATCGCAGCGGAAGGGTAGTTCAGATTTCAACGAAGACGTCACGGAAGAGGATCTAGAGGATTTGGTGCTGGAATATGAGATGCAATCGTCGTGGGGATCAAATGGGGAGGAGAAGGTAGCGGAGGCAGAGGGCGACGGAGAGAAGACATATGCATATGAGGACGACGCATTTGAGTCGGAATTATCTACGCAGGACTGGAGGGAATTGGGGGTTGAATGTGGATGAATGGCCTTCACATTGGAAAGTGACGTCAGTGCATCGAAGAGACAAACAAATTCATCTGCATAGTCAGGGACCCCTTGGATTGGAGGTTTAGCTCTGCATGCATTGGATGGAAGGATGGCAATGGCCTACTCTATAGTTGATACGCTCGGAGGGATGACATCGAGTATCGGATAATGTGGTATGAGGGGCCGTGGTCTCTATCCGATCTTTATCAGACTTTGACCTGCAGCTGATAAACTTGCAGGACCTAGACCATCAGAAGACCTTTCATGGTGGGATTCCTGGGGATAGGCTCCGGGTACAGCCCCGACAGAAGATTTATCTAGAAATAAAGTTTATTGGTTAAGGAGGTGATACACTGCAAACATGTTATCTCGAATACGCTAGTACCGATACTTTGAGCCTCCCTTCATGCATGCGTGTGCCGAAATACCGTCTATGCTCGCTGTAAAATGCTCCAATCATTGCGCACCAAAATATGCCCATCAGACCTCTGGCCTCCGATGAATGTCCTCCGATGAATGTCCTCGTTAGAGCCATTGTGCCTCTTACATTGTAGGAGCCCGCTTCAACCCCACACAATACCGTACGAATAGTTGGTCCAAGAAGTGTGCATGCCTAATACCCGGCGGCCTACTAGTAGCGAAAGCATCAATAGCTTGCTGCACGCCGTAACCCTCCTTCTCGATTAAGTAGCAGCAGATGAAGAAGCCAGTCCGATTGAATCCGTAATGACAATGTACCCCAATTAGCCCTTCATTCTCTGACCGCAGAGGAGGTGACGTTGATTGAGACGAGGAAGGCGAAAGATCCTTCGATGGCGCACGTAGACGATCAACAAGCTTAAAGAATTCCTTGGTCTCCTCAGGCGTTGGAGGTATTTTTGAGACGGAAGGAAGTTTGTGATATTCGATGCCGCCCTCTTCAAGGCCTTTGGGAGCATAGACTGGACTTTCGTGGCTAATATCCACGACGGCTTTGATCCGCCCTTTCCAATTGCGAACAAAGATTCCTGGGGAATGTGTATCGTCGATCTCCCGGAGAGTCTTCATTGCTCTAAAGATGCCAGCGATTGGCTCAGAGACTGGCTCCACGGCTTGCCATTTCTTAAGGTTCTTGACATCCCATTTGCCTTCCGTGGAGAGGTGCTGAAGTTGCCACGCAAGAGACAGACGAGTATCAACATGATCGGCCAAGAAGTCTTGAATTAGGCCAGATAGAGTACGGTAGGTGGCAGGGTCGTAGAGAAGGGCATGAGAAGCTGGATTGGGGAGTATAGAGGTTTTGAGGACTCGACGTTTCTTTGAGTAGCTTGAAATGTTAGCTATTCGTGGAAATTGGTCTCCGATCCAAGTCAATTCAGTATGCGATGCGGTGCTTTGCCTCTTCTCCTCTGGTGATATATGATCTACCTCTCCACTCAGTTCGCTGCCCTCCTCGATGAGAGCCGGCCGCAGAACTTCTAATTGGCTACTGTACGACCGGTCGAGTTTCCCTAGGGCCCGGCCAATCTTCACAATCTGTTCCGTCTTAGTGATTTGATCCCCTTCGCCGCCAACGAGAAAGACTGGTATCCTTAGACTACCCCAAACATCGAGCCCCGGCAAGCCTTTGTCGGCTGCTTTCGAACTGCCAAGTCTAGGCAGCGCTCCCCAAGCCATTCTGCGCCAAACGGGCGTCCGACTCTGTGCATTAAATCTTTCTTGTAACTTTTTTACCTCAATGTCTGCATTTTTGCCCACAAATCGCGCCACGCTTGGGCTTTCCGGGCCACCTCTTCGGTCCCAAGACCGCCAGACATTGAAGATAGGCGATGGCACGAGCAGTAGCTTCTCGAAGGTTGCGACCTTTTCCTCGGAAGGTGGTTCAGCCTGAGGGCAAATACCAATAATTGCCAGGACTTCAACATCTTGATGAGCTTGCGCTACAAGAGCAGAGAAAGAGCACCCCGCGCTGTGTCCGATCAATACCACTCCCTGACCCTTGTCTCTTGCACAGTATTCTATGATGACCACCCAAAGCAATTCAGCCATAGCTTTGGGTGTATATGCCTCCCATGACGTAGGTGAAAATTCTGAGCGTCCACATCCAGGGAGATCCACGCCAAGACAGGGACCAACATTAACGAGGCTGGTAAGCAGAGGATTGAACTGCGCTAGAGAGCCTCCTAGACCATGTACGAAGACAAGCAAAGGAAGCGGGGTCGGTTTGCTAGGCAGCTTATCAGCTTGTGAATGTGGTCGATAGAAGGTTCGTATCGAAGGATAGGTCGTTATTGATGTGGTGTAAGACTTAAAGCTCGAATGCTTCTTGAGCAAGCCAGGGTCTGTAGATTCGGTATCTAAGTTCCATGCACGTCGTCAGCTGTTGCTCCTAATATGCATCGGATAGCTAGTCGATGTGCTTACCCGACAGCGAGGTGGCACCGATACCCCATCGCCTATCTCTTCTGGATGTCTGGTGGTTAGATGACCCCACATCTCTTATCTCGCCTTCGTTTCGCTGTGTAACAGATGGTCCTCTCCATAGTCTCAAGCCTTGGAAGATGCTGCAAGCTGCTACGAGCAGCACCATGTCCACGTAGCCCAGCTGACCGTGGATGATCCTCAAATACCTTTGACGTATCAATGCTGTTATTATTCCTATAGCAGAATGGAAGACATGCTGGAGGTCCTGCCGAGTAGGTACCCGGACAGGAGAAGTAGCTAGCACAGCGTTGGCCGACGTAATTTCTTGCAAAGCTTCAGCGGTGACCACGATCGAAGCTAGAGATGCATAGAGGAAATATTGAGATGGTGTTTTAATCATTATGAATACCGAAGGCCACATCACCGTTCCTCTGCCTCTCTAGCCTTGTTCCGAGGATTGCTCATTGGCGTCGAAGGACCAATGGCAAGCGCTTTCGCAGGCCATCTGCAGTTTCCGTTGGCTGCGAACGAAGTAAGACAGGGCAGGCGCATCGACGCGGCTTAGGACGGTGCTTCAAAAGGAATAATTGACTGTTAAAAAGTCCTGTCAATGTTTGGCAGTGCGAACTGCAGCAGTCATCGTGCTGAATTGTGTCGCCATTTTGTGCGTCGATTAAGCAATCGTGGCCCAGCCAATGGGTGAGTATATAGGGCAGGGGGTCCCAACCGTCTGGGAAGCCCCAGCGGCTCGCTTCCTGCCCGGCGTGTAGCTCCATTTGCGAAGCATTTGGTTCGAAACTTATGCAGGACTGGGCATCTAGCAGGGTCGAGTACCGGCAAAGCAGTATCTAGCTCTACCTACAATGCTTGGTATGTAGGTGGCGTAGGTGCATCATTGCCTCAATGGGCTCAGTGGGGGTTGGTCGAGAATTAGCCCTGGAGATGCTATCGTGAGTCCCTGACTCTGAATGGATCTAATCTCTAACGAACTCGAACTCCCTACAGCTATGCCGCTTTCCTTCGGTATCATCGGAATCTCTTCTTACTCGTCCTTGATCACCAGTAAGAACCTTCGCCTGCCCGATGTTATTGTGGAGCAGATAAACGCCAAAGGGGGGCAGCGGGGAAAAAACCTCTCTAGTCTTCCCAAGTCCCACCTGCCCAACTAGAAAGAAAAAATTCAGCTGGTCACAGGACTCCTGAGGAAATAAAAACGATCTGTCATGCAGTGAACGATAATGCACACGCCACCATCTCTTTTTGATTTTGCCCACACTGTCTCTAGGTTTTACTTTCCGATCTCGGGCTTTACCGCCCAGTATCTCTGTGCTACGAACACTACAAGGCGTCGTGCCTCTTGTTTCCTATAATCGCAGCAATCATGCTTTGGTCTACGAATTTCTGAGTGATATTCTCAGTCTAGCATCCATTTAAGCAAACGTTCCCCGCTTATATATGAATGAACATATTATCTCAGCGCGGTTCCCTGTATTTTACCCTCTGACATCTGATATCCTGCCAGCCAATTCCTTCTGCAGTTGTGTATTATGGAGCTCTCCAACCAACAGAAGCAGACTGAGCCCGAAAAGCCAAGATTTCTCGACTTTCCCCATCTACCAGATAATGCCTCTCAATGTGGCAAGGCAAGGCTTAACAGGTACTCGTCAACGCTTACCAAAGACCATGACTTTCCAGGGGCACAGGTAAAAATCAGCAAGTGGACCAACTCACAAGACTCATTGTATATAGGCGATGTTATACGCAGCAGGCGTGCCTGACGAGGAGTCGATGAGGAACAGCCCCCATGTTGGCGTGGCGTCAGTGTGGTGGGAAGGCAATCCGTGCAAGTGAGACCTTATTCCACCCATTGCCACCAAATACTCTTTACTGACCGAACATGACAGCATGCATTGTAAGTGAGACAATCGAACGATGTAAATCGACTCGATCTAGCGCATTCAAGGAAGAATCATGTCTGAGTGTTGAGGAATTCCAGTGCTGGATCTTGGAAAGACCGTGAAAGATGCTGTTCAGAAGCACGGGATGCTAGCTTGGCAATATAACACCATTGGAGTCTCGGACGCCATTACAATGAGCAATGAAGGTCCGTTGCACTTGGGCTTTACTTTGAATAGATCTGATTTTTACAGGGATGCGGTTTTCGCTTCAGACCAGGGAGATCATTGCTGACAGTATCGAGACCGTCACGTGCGCGCAACATCACGATGCTTGCATCACTCTCCCTGGCTGTGACAAGAATATGCCCGGATGCCTTATGGCGATGGCTCGGCACAACAGACCTTCGCTCATGATCTATGGTGGCTCCATTGCACCTGGGTACAGTAAGCTCCTTCGAAAGCCCATAAATATATCAACCTGCTACGAAGCTTCTGGCGCATACATATACAACACCTTGAAACAGCCTAATGATGGTGGCGACCAGACGAAGACCAAAGACGAGATTATGCTCGACATCGAGCAGCATGCATGTCCAGGAGCAGGTGCTTGCGGGGGAATGTACACAGCGAATACAATGGCCACAGCTATCGAATCCATGGGTCTCACACTTACGGGTTCATCATCGACACCAGCAACCTCTCCCGCGAAGATGCGTGAGTGTGTAAAAGCAGCAGACGCTATAAAGACGTGCATGGAAAAAGGCATCAAACCCCGCGATCTCCTCAGCAGACGCTCCTTTGAAAATGCCCTAGTCATGACAATGGCCCTTGGTGGTAGTACCAACGGAGTCGTGCATTTTCTTGCAATGGCTGCCACTGCCGATGTGGACCTTTCGCTTGACGATATTCAACGAGTGAGCGACAAGATCCCATTTATCGCGGATCTTGCTCCTAGCGGCAAATACTACATGGCGGATCTCTATGATATTGGGGGCGTGCCGTCCGTCCAGAAGCTCTTGATTGCAGCTGGTCTGCTCGATGGCGCTATCCCCACAGTTACGGGAAGGACATTAGCAGAGAACGTTGCCTCATTCCCTTCGCTGCCGCAAGATCAAGTCATTATTCGACCACTCTCGAATCCCATCAAATCGACCGGACACCTACAAATCCTTCGCGGTAATCTGGCCCCCGGTGGCGCTGTTGCCAAGATTACGGGAAAAGAAGGCACCAAATTCACAGGCGTTGCTCGGGTCTTCAATAAAGAGCGTGAGCTAGATATAGCCCTCAATAAGGGCGACATTCCACACAGCCCCAACATGGTCCTCATTGTGCGCTACGAGGGTCCAAAAGGCGGGCCGGGCATGCCTGAGCAGCTGAAAGCTTCTGCTGCAATCATGGGCGCTAAGCTCACGAATATAGCTCTGGTGACCGACGGAAGATACTCTGGCGCTAGCCATGGCTTTATCGTGGGACATGTGGTGCCAGAGGCTGCTGTGGGTGGACCGATTGCCGTCGTACAAGATGGAGACATAGTAACTATCAATGCCGAAACGAACGAGTTGAACATGGACATCAGCGATGAAGAGATCAAGGGAAGGCTGGCGAGCTGGAAGAGGCCCAAGAGGATGGTAACTAGAGGAGTTCTGGCCAAGTATGAGGCTTTGGTCGGAGACGCCAGTCATGGAGCCTTGACTGATGTATTCTAAAAAACCATTGAACAAGCATTGTGGCTTGGAAGCATCTGACTGTAGATAAAGAAGCATCTAGCGTGGATCTGGGGTATCTGGCTTTACAATACTTTGCATCTAGCGGTCCCCATAGCCCTCATGGCCCGAAAATCTATCTCGCAAGGCACATCAAGCGCACTTCGTATTCCCTAGTCCGTGACAATATTTTATTTCCGCGACCGTCATATCCAGATAGATTCAAGGCTGAGCTAGCTCCATAAGGCTAAGCGAGCACACAACTTCGACTGCATTCAAAGATCGACGCACTACAACAGCGAGAAGAATTTCCGGCAGCAACACTTTACAACCTTCTTCGCTGAGACTCGTCAACGCCGCAACTATGACGGGGGGTGTCAGTGTCCGCGATGTCGATGTGAGTTCCAACACCTTCCAGGCAGCATGAGAGGGGCATACGCAAAGAGGAGGGACATATACACATACGGGCATCTAAACGGAGGCTATGGGATTGCAACCAAGAATGGATGATGGGCGTCTGAGGGGCCAGCTGGCTAACATATTATTCTCTTGGCTGTAGGCGCAGAAGTTTATCGTTGCATACTCAGCTTTCTTGAAGCGACAAGGAAAGCTCCCAATTCCCGGTACGTCTCTGCGCAACTTACCTAAATGGCAAACGCAAGTGAGGGGCACAGCTAAGAAATATAATATCTAGGTTGGGTCGATACAGTTAAAACCTCACCCTCAAAAGAGCTGCCACCCCAATCGATCGACTGGTACACTCTTTTCCTGCCAATTACAATCCTTCCTCTACCCCTCCACCATCATCTACCTTGGCCCGTCTACAATTCTCGCTAACAGTTCCTGCCACTACAAAGGTACTACACCCGTGCCGCCGCCGTAGCCCGTCACGTCTACATGCGCAAAACTGTCGGCGTAGGCCGCATGCGCAAAGTCCACGGTTCAACCAAAAACCGCGGCTCAAGACCCTCTCACCACGTCGATGCTAGTGGTTCGGTAGACAGGAACGTCATGCAATCGTTGGAGAAGATTGGCGTGCTAGAGAAGGATGAGGAGAGAGGTGGGAGGAGGATCACGCAGAGTGGGCAGAGGGATTTGGATCGTAAGTGTCATCTGTGGAGAAAGAGATCGCGATTCAATGGATGATTAGTGGGCTGATGGTGTGTTTCGCGCTTTCAGGGATCGCGCAGACTACGCTTGAGGACGATGAGGAGGAGGAGGAGGAGGAGTAGAGGGTAGATGAAGGGGTGCATGGGTTCCAAACAAGCACGTGAGCGAACTTTAGAGGCATTGTCTTTTACATGCATGGCTAAAAGTAGCCCCAGAGCTAGTGGAGTTCAATGAACAAAGTTACAGAAGCTTACTCGGCTACCATGTCCGTTATTGTTTGCGCGTGACTTCTGTCTGTGTGCTCCTCAACGACCACAATGTATTCTACTTCTACGGAGAATGGGTTGGGCATGTCGGATCGCAATCTAGGGATCCAAAACATTCCCTACGATTAATATCAAACTGGCTGGTACCAGATAGCAGGTCCCTACTGAAAGAACCGTCTCGGGAACTGCGTCACAATGCTCCAATGTCTGTTAAACTTTCTTTCTGAAGAATCAATGGCTCTTAAAGAATCCTTCAGTCCCGCAGTCAGCTTCATATCCATCTATTCTCAATATAGACCTCTTCCGGACTAATAAGCCTAGTGACCATCTCTCTTGGTTTGGCGCTTTATTACTTAGCTATGATCCCTCTCTATATGTCACTTTCAATCGCGCGATATGAAAGTGGTTTTTAGTGCTTAGTGAGAGGAGGCACGGAACCTTTCGTCCTAGATAGGAATATCACAAAGACAATATATATAGATCTGGGGTTAGTATCTATCCAACCGCCCTCAGGCTATTCCGAGGCTGCATCTTCTTCGTTATGAGATATTTGAAAGAGGCGAATGGACGAGGTTCCGTTCAGAAGTACCTAGTGAAGCTATACCTTAGAGCATTTTTCAATTGAGCAGTCTCGGTCCGTCTCAAACAGGTCTACACTCGAAAAGGGTTTCAATCACGCTATTAGCTCATACATACAAAATTGACACCCGGGAATAGACTTCTTTCTAGTTTGCAAGGGCGACCAATGATCCAAATACTCTAGGGATCAAATTTGATACAGCTACTGCCAAGAAACGCTGACTAATTAGTGTGAGTGGTTCCGTAGCTTAGTCAGCTAGACACCTTAAGCAGCAGACGCCCACCACTAGAATTCATCCTCTTCCACCCCCACCGAGTGCTATCTAATAGCCCCGTTCTGTGCCACAGCAAGCAATCTGGCTTTTAGAGGTTTGATTTTTCTAATATCTCTCCATCTATCGGTCAACCAGCAATGAAATGACTGACAAGCTTTCGAACGAATAGCACTGAGCTGGTTGGTATGGAGTCTTGTTATCACACACTGTGATGTATATTCAATCAAAATTTCTGCCAGAGGTTGGAATCCTTGGCCAGAAGCAATTCAAAGTCGAAGATCATGGAATAACAGCCACGTCCATGGCTTGCTCCGATGAGGACGCATTTCGGCGCTAGCAAGGGAGTATGAACTATTCCAAAGGGGTGCAGGCCGTGGCATTCAAAGATTCTGTTATTCCACATGGGGCGTGAGGGCCGAGGCAAGATGTTTGTGGGCTATGCTTAGACTATTCGTTTTAGCACGGCCAGGTCTTGACTCTACAAAGGCAACAGGATAAGTCGCATACTGCGGCTCCTTGAGATATTGTTTCGAAAAGGGCTGACAAGAGGACTGGGTCGCAATACAGCGCACACCAAACCTACTGCCAGCTATGAGCAGAGTATGTCAGGATTTCTGAAACCGATCCAGCATTGGAGCTGAGTGCGACATTGCGAAACAATCTCCAGCATATATCAGAAACAAAACAAAAGTCCGAATCAAGCCATCCAGTCCAATGACAACCAGGCAATAAGGCTCATGCACACACGCACCATGCAACGGTCCTGGCGCCAAGGCATACTTCGCACACTATATTTACATTATGAAAGAAACAAATGGTCGCTGGCGGCTACGGTCCGCTGTTTGTTTTCCGCCCCCAACCAACTTAAATTATGATACCCGCGCAGGGCATGAGGCTCAACGTGAGACTCGCTTGTAAGATCGCGAATACCAAAAACCCTTGCTCTGAACCTTTACAGGGAACATGAGGTTCAAGATAATCGAGAGTAAGCTTCCGATTTAATCGATGATGTCGAAACGTTGAGCGCTCGACATGGGGACTGCGGCGCATGTTTGTCAATAGCGACTTGAGGAAAGGAAATGTTAAACGGCTTGGCTCGATATTTTGATGTTTCTCTTCGAGACATGTACTTTTTTGTACCCTCACCAGCCACACCTTGTATCCTTATCAGAGGTACATGTCAATTGATAACCCTTGCTTCTTATCTCCGCCTCGTGCATGGATTCGGCCAAATGGCACACACATGCTGAGTTGTCCAAGTCTTGGCAGGGAAGAGGCTTGCGTATGTACTGGTCTCGAGAGCAGATTGAAAGCCTTCGATGTCATCTTGCCCGATAATGTCCTGATTCCAATTTCAACAACGGAAAACTCATGCAATTACGGCTTGATTGACTACGTTGTCACTATTAGTGGATACCATAGAGATGGAAACACAAAATAAGTCTTTAGCCTCCTATAAAAATTTTCGTAGTTGTTCTGTGTGCCAATTTCATGATTGTCCTGTGCCAAATTCGTACTTGTCCTGTGTGCCAATACCCGCCCACCTTTTTCCTAATCCATAAAAGCACGCTACTCGTACAGCATCCTCATCCATAAACATACAATCATTATTTGCCGCGCAGCCAAGAACCACCTCTTCCCCACCGTCCATATGGCGTCATCAGCCCATATTCCCCAAGTACCTACCAGCTAAACAGACTCCCTCCCTCCCTCTCTCCCTTCCCTACCTATCCCTCCAACCCCAAATTATCATCCCC